>CAJJDM010000001.1:676977-746260 GCA_905182975.1 Paramecium primaurelia
TTAGAATGCTGCTTGACATATTATACTTCTCCACATTCCTGGTGTAATCATGTGTTCTTTTCTACCATATGGTTTACGTGTCAACAATTCATCAGTAGGAGGTTCAGTGGCCAATGCCAAAGAAGCTAATGTATCCATAATAAGATTAACCCATAACATTTGAATACTAGTTAATGGAGATTCTTTTAAGAAGACTCCTCCCAAAAATGCCATAGAAACAGCAACAACATTGACAGTGACTTAAAACACAAGAAACTTTCTGATGCAATCGAATATATTTCTACCCCATTTCATTGCAGTAACAATTGAAGCAAAATTATCATCTAAAAGTATAATACCAGCTGCTTCTTTGGCAACTTCTGTTCCTTAAATTCCCATAGCAAATCCAACATCTGCCTTTTTTAATGCTGGTGCATCATTTGTACCATCTCCTGTAACTGCTACAACATTATCAAGTTATTTTAAGCCAGTAACTAATAAAAACTTGTCTTCTGGAGAAGATCTTGCTAAAACTTTTAATTCTTATGCAATAGTAGTGAAATTGCTTAAATTTTTTACTTTTGGTATCTCATTTCCTTCATCATCTTTTTCATATTCTAATCCTTCAACCATTTATCTAAATGTCTTTCCTTCCATAACTGCAAGTGAATCTTCATGATGTTCATAATTTGGTGGTAATATACCAGCTTTCTTTGAAATGGCTACTGCAGTATCAAAATTATCTCCTGTTACCATTCTGACAGTTACACCTGCTTCTTTACATTATTAAACTGCTTTAATGATTCCTTCTTTTAATGGGTCTTATAATCCAGTAACTCCAATAATTGTATATGATTTATCTATTATATCTTCAACATTATTAAATTCTTCTGGTTTTGATGGTCTACCTTAAATCATTGTGTCTCTATACAACAATAAGATTGATCTTAATGATTAAGATGCATAATTCTTAATAACACTATTAATTTTTTGTTTATAATCATTGGTAATACTAAAATTTAAGAAATTATAAATACACAACAGCTCTTCCTTCAGCATTAATGTAATGAGAACATTTATCTAAAAGCATATCTGGAGCACCTTTAGTATAAATTTTAAATTATGTTCTATCTCCTTTTGGATCTAATATGATTGTCATTTTTTTCTTTTCTGAACTGAAAGGAAACTTCTTTTTGATTTTTTCTCCCATATTTTATCTAATTTATCTGAAATCATATCCAAATTTATAACACATTTCCAATAAAGCACATTCAGTTTTATTACCAATATGCTCAAATTTACCTGATTCATCAATTTATGGATGTGCCATTGAATTCAAACAAATACCTTCACATAGTAATTCTAAAGTTGAATTTTTAATAGCTTTTGGATCTAATTTACTAAAATCTGTATCTTCAACATATAAATTAGTAACAGTCATTTTATTTTCAGTTAATGTACCAGTTTTATCACTACAAATATTATTTGCACCTCCCATTGTTTCACAAGCAGATAAAAATCTAACGAGATTTTTTTCATCTTTCATTTTACCAACAGAATATGCCAAAGCTATTGTAACAGCCAAAGGTAATCCTTCAGGAACAGCAACTACAATAATTGTAACTGAGACTATAAAGAAATTGAGAATTTCTTTTAAAGCATGAGCTGAGAACAAAGGATATTCATTGAATACTGCATCATAAAGTAAATGAAGTGTCATAGCAATAAATGTAATTATTGCTGCTTTTAAACCATATTCACCAATTTAATCTGCTAAGATTCCTAATTTCTCTTATAAAGGTGTTTTATCATCTTTAGCTTATTAAGTCATTAATTTTTTAGATATTCCCCATTATGAATTTTCTCCAACTGCCAAGATAAGAATTTCACCTGTTCCTTCAATAATAGATGAACCACTAATTAAAAATGGATTAACTTTTTCTTTTGAATCATAAGTGACTGGAACATTCTTTTTAATTGGATTTGTTTCTCCTGTTATTGATGATTCATCTGCTGTTAAATCACTTGATTCAATAACAATTCCATCAACAGGCAATTTCTCACCTGTATCAACTATCATTATATCTCCAACAACCAATTCATATATATTAGTACTCACTATTTTACCACCTCTCTTAACATTTACATTTCTATTCTCTGCTATTGCATTTAATTTTCTAAATTATTAATCTTTCACATAATTATTTCCTGCTGTTACTGATACTATTATAATAACTGCTATGAATATTGCCATTCCATCCATCCATCCCTAATCAAATCTTATTAATTAATACTTCTTTCCATCCTTCTGTCCATATACCTATAATTAAATTTACTGCGGCAGCTAAACACAATATTCTAAGCATTGGATCTTCAAAGTTTTCAAGGATCTAATCCATTAACTCATAATTTTACATATTCCAAAAGTGTCTTTGGCTCTTTTATTTCAGGCTTATTGTCACCAAAACTATAATGATATATATATAAATATTTTACTTCTTCACTCTCAATTCCATATCATTGATATTACTGCTATCTAACCCTTTCTATATATATATATTTCTAATATACTTTTGGATCTGTTCTCAACTTCTTCATCAGCCCATCTATCCTTCCATGTCTTGCCAATTATGCCAAACTTGATCCATCTCTCACATTATCAGGAGTAAATAAGTTTCTTTTAAATTTAATATATCTTATACGATAATTCTTTTGCTGTCATACCAAAGTCAGACAATGTATTTCCCACTAAGAGATTCTCCTCAAGTTAAGATGCCATTTGTTTTAATTAAAATTTAATTATCAAATATCAATCATTTTTTTATTTAATACTCTCTCCTTAATAAATTTTATTATAAAATGTGTCATCATCAAAATTCGATTCAATTATTTACTTTAAATGACGCCATTTTTTAAATATCCCCTCTTCTAATTCCTCATAACCATTCCATTTTTATATTTTTTAATTATTAAATCGATTATTTATGTTTAGTTTTATCAAATATTTCTTTCTTAAAATAAATTTCACTTTAGTATTAAATAATAGATACTTAAAATTCTATTTGATCATCATTTATTTATCAATTTAATAAAGATTCATTATAATAAAACAAACTAACTAATTACTTATTATCATTGTGGATTAAATTATCAAAATTATCATATAAAAGTTGGATTATTAGTCTTTTACTTATTTATTTATATTGAATACTTAAAAGGATTCTTAAATAAATGATAGATATGTTTACAATAAGAAAGATCAAATAAATTCATTAAATTCAATTCTACTATTTATTATAAATTTAAATTTTACTAAAATAGTCAAAATAAAGTAACTTTTCTTATAAAACTAAGCAAATTAAATAATGATATTTCTTCAACAGATAGATACTCGAGTGCAACTATTATATATATATAAAATATATTACTTCTGGATTAATGTTTAAGAAATGGGAATAATTTTAATTTCTTATTCATTAATACTTTTTTAAATAATTTTAAATTCTTCAATACATATCTCTAATCAGAAAAAGGAAATCTAATAAATTAATTTTTATTATTTACTTTAAAATAACTTTTATTTTAGATATTATTCAATATTGTTTATATTTATATCACATCATTCAAATAATATGCCATAATCTCTTTCTAAATAAAATACTGCTTCAAAATGACTTGTTTAAGGAAACATATCTACTAATGTTACATTTACCAATTTAAATTCTGGTGCTTTATTCTTTTTAGATTATGGTAAACACAATTAAATTAAATTATCAATTACTTAAGGAGGAGAACAAGAAACATAAATAATATGATCTATACCTTTACATGTTCTGATAGACTCAATAACATTATTTAGGACTCCTGCTCTTGGTGGATCTAAACAAGCCATTAATTATTGTTATTTTCCTTCAAGACTCTTTAAGTCTTGAGTAACTTTTTTAATAACATCTTCCACCTTAGAACATATAATTTAACAATTTTGAAGATTATTTATTTTATAATTTTCATTTGCATCCTTACATGAAGATTAATTCATTTCAATTGCTAAAATATCTTATATTTAATCACTCACACAAATTCCTATAGTACCACTACCAGCACATAAATCTAAAAATTTTGTAATTTTTTTGTTTTTACAAAGATCAATAATTACTTAATATAATTTATCACATTAAGGTGTATGATTTTAAGAAAAAGCATTATATGATATATTTATTTTTTTGTCTAAAATGATTTCTTAATAATATGAATTTCCATATAATATTTTTGTATCATCAGCTGAACTAGCTAAATCCTAACCCAATTTATTCGAATGCATCAATAATAATCCTTCTAAACTGAAGTCTCCATAAGTAGTCTTAAATAATGTAATTAATTCATCACATATTAAAATATATTCATCTTCATTTAAATTGTTCTTATTGATACTTACACTTATTAATAATTATTTAGTCCTATCACTTTTTCTAACACTTAACATTCTCCATACTCCACTTCCATTTTATCTATTAAAAGGTTAAAACTTAGATGATTATAAGTAATTCTAAAATTTATTTGCTATTTCCATCGCTATAGCAGGTGTAACTGGACATGTATTGGGCTTTTATATTAATAATTTATTACTTATTCTACACTATCATTATTTTTTTGAATTGAACCAACATTAAAACCAACACACACTTCTTTTTAACTATTGTAGCTAATAGTAAATTCACTTTTATTTCTATAATTAAATCTAAATTATTCATCACATATTACAGGATCATTAATTTTAATTAAATTTGTACTTATATTGAATGAATAATTACTCTAAAATCCAATCTGGGGAATATTCTTTACCATTCTTTTAAATAAATTAATTTTTTAATTTTTTAATTACTTTTTTAAGTTCTACCAATTTTTGTTCAATTTATTCTTCATATTTAATCTAATAAAGTGGAGCAGTTTATAATGCTAATTCATTTTCTTTTCTTTCAACAATTTCTCTATTTTAATGTTTTTCTTAAAATTATTTTATTTCTTCTTCATTTTATTTTTATTATTTTATTTTCTTATCTAATTATTTTTCAAATGCATTTTCATTATGAACCTCACCTAACCTAAGTTTCAATTCAGGATTATCTTCAATCAATTTAACAAATTTCTTTACTATATTTTTAGACAATTACATTTTTTTAATCTTCATCAATAAATTACAAAAAGCAAAATGGTTTCATTTTAGGCTTAATGATTTCAGTTGGGTTAATAAATTAATCTCCTAATTATTCTTATAATTATTTGAGAACCTATTTATCTTTAGCAAACTTCTGAACACCTAATAAACAAATTTATGGTTTCATAATATAATTTATATTTAATCTCACCCAAAATTTAGGAAATATATAATAATTTGTATTGATATAAGAACTCAAGTAATATGGTATAGTAATTTTATGAATTTCTAATGAAAAAGAAATTTATTTTTTTATTTTCTTAATTTTATAATGCTCTGAAACAACTTTAAATTAAAATTTATTATTGATTAATGTATATATGATTATGTGATTTAAGTTAAGATCTATAATTTTTGAAAAGTTAAATCTTCTGTAATTTAAAGGATGGCTTTTTTATTATTAAGTATTGATTAATTTTAATAAAGGAAGCTTTTCAGAAATTTTAAATGTATTTTTGATCTTAGATTTTGAAATAGAATATAAAATACTGGTTGATTAATGTAATAAATTATTCCTCTAATAAGTTTGAAATTTATATCAGATCATATATCAAACGAGCTATAATCTAGTTATTTAAAATTATAATAATAAAAAATATTGAATTATATTTTCCCCTTTTTTTTTAAATACTATACTAAACAATACTAATTTAATAGGATTTATTAAATAATTTATGGATAATTTATAGATATGAATTGTTTGAGTTATTATAAAATAACCGATTATCATAAATATAATATTTATATATTCATAATATGGGCTGTATAGGAAGTACGTCTAGAAACCTTTAATAGCCAACATTCTCTGCTATTCTGACGGAAATCTTTGAATTAGTACCAAGAGAGGAATCTTTAAAAGAGTTCAACAAGAAATCTGAAATAATGAAATATTTTAATGAGTTCGACTGGGCAAAGATATCATCTTAGTTTAAATTAGAAGTAAAAACACTGATAGATCACATAGAATCTTATAAAATTAGACTGATTGATTCTGCATTATATGTAGAAAGTAAAATAGTAAAAATAACAAACAATTAATTAGAAACTGTCTTAAAATCCTATAATAATAAAGATGTGTATGCATATATTATAAGAGCTTATACTAAATTTAGACAAGTTTATATAGTTGAAAGAAATTCCAGTTTAGAATTAATTTCTTGAGGAATCTAAAATTGAAATTAGTCAGAGGTCTATATAAATAGAACATTTATAAACCTTAACATAAGTATCAGATAACTTTTTAAAATTTGAATTAGCATTTTCTAATATAATCTCATAGTTGATTAATGATAAAATGACATATGCAATGTAAGAAAAATATAATTTCTTTAGGGTTTGGTGGAATTAGTTTTTAGAAACCTTAGAATAATTTTCAAATAAAAAAGCAAATAAATAATTCCAAAGTGAAAATATCCAATGCATTTTAACATTTTTAGAATATATAATAGGAACTAAATTGGGTTATTCAGATTAATTGTAAATAATAAAATTATATTAGTGAATGGGTAACTAAAACAAATGAAGAAATGTCAGCAGTTTAAGAATTATTAGATATTATTTCAGATCCATTTGTTGTTATGTCTGTATATAGGAATGCTTTTTTAAGAATTCCATAAGAAAGATTATTTGTAACAAAAAGTTAAAAAGCTCTATTTAATATTTTGATGAAAGATCATAAAAAGTTTGCTTCTTAACCTATATGGCATAAATTAACAGAAACCTTTCTAGAAAGAGCTTTAAATTAATAGTTATATGAAGAATTATTTTAAATGTTATTCAATAATTTTGATGAAGATTATTGGAAAAATCCATTAGATATCTTTGATATTACTTATATTGTTTTAGAAGTAGCTAAAGAGATTAATTAATTATCTAATACTGAGCTTTTTATATTTACAAAATTAGTAGATTATTTAGATACTCCTAATGATAAGAATCCATTTGAAAGTCCAAGTGCCCCACCTTTGTTAAAAAAAACCTCAGAATATAAAAATTTTCATGTGACTTCAAATGTGAAAAACTCAATTATTAAATTATTAATTAGTCTATTTAATTCAATTGAGACAAATTAATTTATTTTATTTTAGCAAACCTAAACTATAAAAGCTGTACTTAATAATTTAAGATCTAATCCAGAATCAGAAACCTTCAATGATACATAACTTTGCTTAATTGCATTACTCAAATAAATATCATCAGATACTAATAGTGTTCAGTCATTTATACAATAAATACTCACATTCACATATAATTACAATTTAAATTTAATAAATAATACAGCCATTAATATTGATATTTTAATTAATTTATTGAACATTTTACATGAATGTATGTTAAAAATAGAGACTTTTAATTCAACAATCATAATAACTGAAGAAATGATAGTCATGTTGATTGAAATAGCTGAATTTAATCATTAAATTTCATTAAAATGTGCTTAAATTTTAACATCTTTATTTTTATTAGCAGGAAGAATTAACTCTAATGAAAATAATGAAATTAATTCATATCTTATACCTAATTCAAATATTATTGGATTAAGTGCATTTTTTT
This sequence comes from Paramecium primaurelia, assembly GCA_905182975.1. NCBI lineage: Eukaryota > Ciliophora > Oligohymenophorea > Peniculida > Parameciidae > Paramecium > Paramecium primaurelia. Next base: position 684,725 of record CAJJDM010000001.1, read on the forward strand.
TATCAAACTCTGTTTTACTTAGTTATGATCAACCAACAGACATAAAAACATTAATAAATTAATTTTTTGATTTCATCCCAGGAAGATTAACAAATTAACAAATAGTTTCTATAATTGCTTATTTAATAGATGATTCTTTTATTAAATAAGGAAACAATAAATTAGCTAAGTCTAATAGAAAAGTTAATTTTGATTAATATAAAGACAAAGAATTAAGATTATGCATGATAATTAAACTAATATCCTTTATGGATGAAGAAGTTTCTAAAGAATATAATGAACTTTTATATTTAATTCTTGGAGCATAGTTTTAAACATATAAGAAAAAAGGATTTGGTGCATAGTAATTTTAAATGTTATTATAAGCTAGGATTTATCAAGTTTGTTATAAAAAAATAATATTAACACAGAAATTCAAGAAATATTATCAAAATGCACTTCAATAAGTCCAATTGATTTTGAGAAAATTAAGAAATAATTTAAAGAAAATCTATCTAATTAGAATAATTAAAATGGAATTATAAATTTAGATGATATATAAGTGAAGGAAGATATTGAAGTAAATTAAAATTAATTAATAATAGAGAGGATCTATATTAAATTAGTCTTTCTAAGCTCCCAGTCATATAGAAGTTTAATTGGATGAGAGTTTTGAATAATAATTATAGACTATCAAAAAATAAAAGATGAAATAAGAAAAATTAGAACATTTGACAACTGAGTAAAGAGAATTAATGGAATATTGATTTATGTTGTATTTGCATTTCAAAATAAACAAAATACTGAATATTTAATGTTATAAATTATAATTTAGCTTCTATATTTTAACAAGAAAATTAATAAGAGCTAATATTTTATTACATGAGAATAAAGTTGAATTATTATAAAATGAATAATCTTTATTTTATTTTTTTTACTAATAGTCCTACTTTTCTGCTTTAAAATTTTTCTTTATACTAAAGTTGAATTTGATAGCTATATAATATGAGATAACTTATTTTACAAAAAAGACTTCCATTAATCTCATAAAATAGTATATGAATCTACTATATCAAATTCAAGATTTAATAAATAAAATTATATAATGAAATTGTTAAATGACCAATTAATTGTATAGTTTGACTATAAAAAAATTTCATTTTTATTTTTAAGTAGATATTCTTAATGATATTTCTTTTTGAATATTAATAAATTAATTTATTCCATTTTAACATATAATTTAATTAAAATGAAAATTAAGTTGAAATATTATAATAATTGGGGATGCACGAATAAAGTACCTTCATAAGGTACAGTTGATGATTTATAATCTGAAATATAGAATGTTACATCAATAGAGGTATGCAATCAAAAATTATATTTATTAAAAAATTCTTATTCAACTGAAAATATTTTAATAGATTCAAATGGATATATCAAACTTACAGATTTTGAATTATGCAAATAATTAAATGCAGATTTAGAAATAATAACAAAAAAGTTTTTGTGGATCTCCAACTTATCTTCCACCTGAATTGATTGATGGTATTGGATCATCTAAAGCAACTGATATTTACTAAATAGGAATTATTTTATTTGAAATGCTTACAGGTTATCCTCCATATTTTAGTACAAATATTAAAACTTTAATTGAAAATATCAAATATTGTAAATAAAATAATTTTCAAATTATAAAACAATTATTAATTCCCAAAGACGTTAGTGCTATTGCTACAGATCTTTTAAAATTATTGCTTATAAAGTCTCGATAACAAAGAATGACCTAAATTAATTTACACAAAATTAAGAAACATTTGTTTTTTTCTGAAATAGATTGGATTAGATTATAAGCTAAGTAATATAAGCCTCCAAGATTAAGCCTTAAAAAAATATTAATAACATAAATGATTAATTTAAAATTTGAGAAAATAAAAATGTAGTTTAAGATTTAGTATTTTTAGTGACATAGATTATAAGGAAGATTAAGAAAAAGTTAATTTTATTGATAATTGGAATATTTAATTGATTTGAGAATTAAAAATCCTATTTTTATTTAATATTTATATTAATTATTTTATTAATAACTATATCTATAATAATTATTATTATTAATAAAATGTATTATTTTTACTAAGTTTCAATAACAACATATCAAAAAAAGAATTAAGAGATATTTAATAATTTCAGATATAAATAAATAAAGTCTATCACACAATTTCATTATGGATAGAGCACTCATAAATCTCAAGCTCATCTACTTGAAATTCAGTTTTACCAGCTAAACAACCTAATCCATTTATATTATTGCAGATATTATTTTTTTTATTACAACAATCAACAAATATCTCAATATCATTACCTAATTTTAATAAATAATTAGAATTTATAGCTAATTTTAACTCTTTTTTATAATCTACTCTTTTCTTACTCTAAAAATTAATAATTTATATTCGACTATTTTAATTAAATATTCCAAAAACTGAATCATTATCTACTGATCTAATAAGAATTAAAATTGATGTGGCTTTTTTAATTGAAGTTAATTATTCTTCAGATACAAGATAAAAATTATTTTCAGTTCTAATAAAAACATTAAGATATACCCTCGATACAATAATTTAAATTTAATTTATTAATAAATTTTGGCATTCAAAATTTCTCCAAGATAAGAGAGTTCTGAAAGAGTAAAAACAGTTTATGGTGTGCTATTAAAATGTAATTGACTTTTAAAAAATGAGTTGTCACTTTAATCAATTGATGAATTATCTAATGGTATTGATTCAGCAACTTAATGGTATACAAATTAAGAGGACTCTATATCTTAAGTATTCGAATTATTCAAATTGCTAGTATTAATTGAAGTTTTCTTTTGATTTTCAATTAATTATTGCAGGTTTTCAATTCTTTCTTCAAGCATCTTAGATTTTAATTATAGTTCATTATTCTCTTTAATTGTACACTTAAAGTATAGAATAGTAAATTAGTACTTATAATTTCATTTTAAGTTCTTCAATATCTCTCTGTTATTCGATAATAAGTTTGGAAGACCTATCAGAACAAGAAGCTTTATAATAAAAATTATTACATGAATTAACACTATTAGAATATGATTTGGACATGAATGTTTACAATCTTCTAGCATCATTGTCTGAATAGATGTCTTCTACTTTATATATAGAGTTGACAATTTTTATTGTATTTTCTTATCTTTCTTCTTAAGTTTGAAATCTAATATTTACATAATACTGTATAATTTTCAGAATATCATCTGGAGTTAAAAACTTTTCAGGAAATGATTTCTTATTTTTTTATTCATTATGGAATGATAGAAGTTTGATTAATATGTCTTCTTTTAAATGTAAAACATTAATAGGGATATCATCATTTTATTTAGTGCAACAAATAGAGTAATAATTTTATCTATAAAATTCTAATTTTTGAATAGGCAATATAATTTTCCATAATTATGGATTTTCATCTAAGTAATCAATATATTTTTCTCTAAGTGATTCAATCTCATATAATTCAGCAAGTGTTAATACAATATGAATATCTATTCTTTAGAAATTTTCATATAATGAATCCTAAAGAGTAGTGATAAAATTATTAATTTATAGAAAGTGAGAGATTTTATAAGCAGAGTAAAATTCTTCATCTTTATAAATGTGATACTGGTAACCATAAAAACAGTTGAGTATTTTTTAAAAAACTACTGCATCATGTTTTCCAGGTATAACTTTAAATTTTGAATCACTATTATGCAATTATGTTTCGAAATATTGGCTTCTTTTTTTAAGTAACCTGATCTACAATTAAAAAGTTTCTTTGCCATTCAAAACTAAAATAATATCAGCATTTGGATCAATTGGAAAATGACTTTACAAATCATTGTTTTCAATATTAACAAATTTCAATGTGGCCAATGGATTCATAGAATGTATTATATAAAAAATTATTATATATCAATTGTTTTTAATAAAATGAAAATATATATAATATATATCAAAATTTCATGCATTTTAACTTTATAGTTATACATTTCTTTAATTTATATCATCTGATCACATGTAACTTCACTTTCATAAATATTCTCAATTCTATAAATTAGATATTTCTCTTTTCATACTAAAATGAAAAACATAAAAAATGATACTCTATAAACAGAATAACTTTTAACATTTAAAAATTCTATTAACATTAGTTTAACTTCCAGTAGTGACATCAAATTGGGCAACTGAAAGAGCAAATAATCTGATTTATAAATATCATATCTACTCATCTACATCCTTTAGGAAATATTCCACTACAAATAAACACTTTCTGAATAAATATCTCTGATTTATTCATATATTCTTACTCTAACTTTTTAGACTGCACAAGCTCATACCAAGACTAAGCATCTTTCTCTAAAGGTTTTCCATTGCATATTAATAACCTTTAATTTTTAAAGTAGTAAATATTTTTGATGATTTAAGAAACTACCTAACCAAAAGCAAGTGGATCTATTGCTCCTTTTCTCAATGATTTAATTATTTATTACAATATATTTACTAACTAAACCTGTTGAGAGAGTCTTCCAAAACTATGTATACTTTTCTGATGAATTTATCCAATAATTAATATACTAAATTACATTGAATAGCAGTTAAGTCATTTATTGTTGTCTTAGCTGATAATTCAAAATTGAATGTAGGATTAACTAATCTAAAAAACATTAACAATTTAAATCCATCTAAGTATTTCCTATTTCTATGTGATATTTTTCTTAACCTTAATTTAGATTATTTATCTAAAATAGGATCCATTTATTTTAGATATTTTCAAAAATCAACATATCTATCTTTCAAATAGGGGGTTTTAAGAAATCATTTTTGAATTTAAGATAATTAAATGGATAATGAGTTCAATTTTATATGCATACTTTTATGTTATATAATGATTACATCATATATGTGGATTGAATGATAAAAGATATATGGTTGAATTATTATCATTTTTATTGATAATTAATCATTTATGTAATCCTAATTTATTCCATTCTTTTATTGAGGAATAAATACTAAAATTTATTCAGATTCAATTCTGGTTAACAGGAATTCCTTGATTTATTTAGAACCTCTATCAGCTTTTGTAAATAGACTGTTCTTGGTTTAAAATCTATGATTTCTCATGATATTCATAAATAGCTTAAACTCGCGTTATCTAAAAATAATTTCATATTTTCAGTCAGGAGAAAAACCAAAATAATAAAGAAATAAAATCCATTTAAAAATGAAATATGTTACTATAGTTATTTAAGTTCTATTTTTTATTATCCATCTAATTTTTTTCATACTGCTTTAAATAAATCAACATGTTTTATATGATATATATTTTAGTTCTTAAATTAAAAAAAATATTTTTTTTTATTTTGAATTTATGATGATTTTATTACTATCTATTATTATTTATTCTTCATTTATTATCAAACTGATTAGTTTTTAATCTTTTGATCTTAAAGATCATAACAAATTTTCTCATTACATTACAAAACAATAAAATTTCTAAAATTCCTTCAATTTTCAACTTTTAATAATTGCAATATAATCTACATAAATCTTTTATATTGAATGTATTCTGTCTAAATTTCCAAATTTTGCATAAATAATATCAAGGTCTAAAGATATATAAATTTAAACTGAGAATTGTTCTTTAATAATATTTTTGATTTTTGAACACCATGAAGGAGTCAAATAATTTAATTACTTTATTGACTCTAATACTATATCTTTATCTGTGATTAACTATTATTAATTAACACTTGTTTAATCAGTCATAGAATTTTAATTAATGGATATTGTACGTTGGGGACTGTATGGAAATATCTACACAGAAACTTATGAACACTTTTCAGATGGTGGACCAAAATGTTATTAAGATATGACAAATACATTTCGTATTTCCATTTCTACAATTTCTGCCATAATTTGCATTATTGTGATGAGTATTAATTTGATCAGATGAAGAAAAATGCTGGGCTAAAATAAAATATTCGTAGGAATTGACAAGAGCAATAGGAAAGAAACCTAATATTTTTGAATATTTAGTTGGATTAGCATGTTGGGGTACCTTTGCTGTTCAAACTGGATATAAATTGTATACAGGAAGGGGTAAATGTGAGAATAAGACAATTACATAGGTGTGTTTATGAATAATCCATGTCATATAGTGTTATTGATGTAAGGATATGTCTTATTGACAAAAAAACATAAATTTAGTGCTATCGTTTTTATTTGTCAATTAAGATGGTTATATGGAGTATTTGCAGTATTGAATTGTTCTTTTAATTAAAGGCATTAAAATTTCCAGTTATAACAGGCTTAGAATTGCCTTTAGAAGTAGAATTCTTTTGGATAGAGCATCTTCTTGGGGCTTTTGCAGGTCCTTTAGTATTGACATTAAGTGGAAGGTTTTTCTTTTTTGAATGGAAGACATTCTTTATACATTAGATGTTTGGATGGGAGTCTCATGTTCTTTATTAAAGAGTAAGGAATATATTTAAGTTTAGATTTATATGTTACCAATATCATTGATGACTTGGGCTAATTTAAATTTTATGCTTTGTAGACCAGATCATGATCCATTTGTTCCATACATAGGAAATTGGTATTATGTATTTTCAGAATTTTACTTAAACTTGGTTAGTATTATGGCATTTGTTATTGTGTTCATATTAACTTGGGTTTTAAGGAAAATCATAAGATATAAAGAAAAATAAGATTGAATCATATATTATACATAACCCATATAATTAATCATTTTCCTAAACTACATTTTTGAGAGTCTATTCTTCTATAAAATAATACATAAGCAGCCTCACTTTCAACATCTGTTGATGTAATTCTTGCACTTGAATCATTATAATCTACCCATTTGTTTATTAATGAATTATATGCACAGGCAGTATAATGTCCACCTCCTAAACCACCAAAATGATTATCTACTCCATATAATTCATAATGATAATCTATAGAATCATTATCATTCACTTTTGAAAGAACAAACGGATTCATATTCAAATTTTTTGGAAAATGAACCATTGTTGTTATTTTTTGAGATGTACCAGAATAAAAGAAACCTCCATAATTACTTATTCTATTATTTCCAGATCTAAATCTTTTTAAATGAATAATCAATAATTATGGAGCTCTATAAATTTCCATCTATTTTGTAGCTTATACATGTTGTTTACATTTGTTACAATACCATTCATTACCTTTACCTAAAGTTTCTTCTTTAGCAAAAGATCTTAAACAATCTTCTAATGTATATTCTCCTTTTCTTAATTAACTATTTTATTCAATATTAAAATCTTTGCATCTTTAGAATTTCATATTATATAATTCTGATCTTCCAAAAATAGGATTTAATACAACATTAATTGAAAGAATTTTAGTATTAAAATTTTCAATAGGATCCTGATTAAGGTAATCTAATGGTTTACCTCTATATAGTAATTTGTAGAGTTCAACTTTGAATAATTTAATTTCTTCAATAAATTCTTCTAATGTTTCAGGGGCACCCTAACAAAATTCTTCAAGATTTATTCCTTCATTTAATAATTAATCAGCAAGTTCTTAAATAATCAAAATGAGATGGTATTTAAATTGTTGATAAATTTTAAAGTATATATCAATAATTTTGTTTTTCTTTTCTAATACAAATTATCTAGGGAAAGTTATGATCTATTCATTATAATTTGATCGATCTGTTTTATTACAATAATAGAAATCAACATGAATTTAATCATCTGATAATTAATAAAATTCTTTTTCAATTTAAAATACAAATAATTAACCTTCATGTTCTTAAATCCATTTAACATTTTATTTTTTTTTAATTCTTTCCCTTATCAAATGATCTTTTAATAAAATAAAATTCATTTAATCTTATTCTATATTTAATGCTTTTGATAATTCTTATCCAATAAAATTAGCATCTTAATCACTAGTAAGATTAAGTTATATTTTTAAAGGTATTTTCCCATTTTAATATATAAAATACAAGGATAATTATATTAATGTATATGAAGGAATGGGAAGTGAAAGACTCATATAAGGATCAAATGTTTTAGAAACTCTATGACAATTTGGACAAATAAGAGTAGATTTATATTAACCCACCATTAATTATTAAATCTTACTTTAATTTCTAAGAATATAATTATTCCAAAATATTCTAGAAGCTTCAAAATCAGTTTCATTTGTAATTTCTATTTCATTAACAAATGGTTTATTAAGAACTTTATTAAGATCTTCATGTAAACCATCTAATAAATAAGATAGAAATTCATGTGAATCCTATTATCCATAACCATAAAATTATGGAGCAAATTTACCAATTACTCTTTTTAAATCATAAGCACTAACAGCTGAATTATTACCATACCACATTATTTTCATTAATTCAGCATAAGCAGTTGCCAAAACACCTTTTGTTCCTAATGGATTTTCACAATTTAAATGTTAATAGAATTCATTACTAACCATATATTCAGTTAATTCATAAGTATTACTTAAACATTATAAAGCAGCATTCATAAAACAAGTATTACCTAAATTTTATAAACCTGTTACACCTTTACGAGAATCATTCATTATCTTAGGAACATCAGATATATTCATTTTTCTTTTAAAAGTGGATTATTTCTTTTTATCAATTTCACTTATTTACCAATCTTTACCATATCTTATTTCACATATAAATAAATCTGAACTTGTAAAATTAATTTCTTCAATCATTATTGTTTTATCTAAAACTTTAGCAGATACTTATTTATATAATTCTCTTCTTTTTAATTTCTTTATAAAATCCTCTTGACTCTAATAATCATTAAACTTCCACCATCTAATTTCATTACTCAATTTTAATATTCTATTCATTTTCTTACATAAATCTAAAACTAAATCACTACTATTTGCTGTAATTATTCTAATTCTAATTTACTCTTCATTTGGTAAAATTATAAATTAGATCATTCTTGGTACTAACTATATAAATCTTATTATATTAATTACATCAACATATTTTTAATGAGTTTAACTATGTTCTACTATTAATCTTTTGATTTCAAATCCACCATAAATATTCTTAAAATATTCAAATATTTTATGTCCAACAAGTATAAAATCTGACCCTTCTCTTATATTTTCTTTTAATATGTAATTTGTATATGATTTTGGACCAAATGGATCTAAATCTAGAGCTGATTGAACTTAAATCAATTAAAATCCATTTATAGGACCTGGAGCATTTATTTATTCTTCAATATCAAGATCACTAGAAACATTAAATAGATTCTCTAAGACTTCTATTTCCTTTTCCATATTAAAGTTTTCATTTGGTAATTCAATAGATGTGTCAGTCACATAACTTTTCCACTTATTAAACCATCTTGTTGGTATCAGATATGCTGGCATACCATCCTATTCAAAATATTTAGTCTTTTTCTCTAATTCAGATAATCTTTCATAAGTTTCAAACTTTGATAAACAAATTCATTTACTTATTCTTTCAAATCAACATTTTTTTATTTGTAAGCTAGCATATTATCTAAATTCTCAATTAAATACAATAATGGTTCATTATATTTGATTCCTTATGCATATTTCTTTAATTGTCTAGACCAACTTTTTGCTTGTTGAATGTTATTTTAATCTATATATAAGTTTATTAAATCCAAAACTAGATTGAAATATTTATCATCATCTATTTCATCTTTATTCTCATCTTATTTTACAATTTCTAAGATTTTTATTTGCAAATTCTTATATCTTTAACTTTAACTAAGAATATGCTAAATCAAAAAAATTGTATCCAATTAAGGATTCTTGATCTCTTTTTTTAATATCTAAGTTAGATTTCTCAAGGCTTCTGCATACATCTGACGTTCAATTAATTTATAACATTCCTCCATTAGAAATTTTAAATAAAATTACAATTCTCTTAATCAAAGTTTTTGCAATAATATTTATTTAATTTATTCTACTGTTTTGGTTCCTTCAATAATAATATTCATAATAAATTATTTACATTTCAAAAGTTAAGACTAAAGTTTATAAGATTATTTAATCAGATTAGCAGTTTAGAAAATTTACTAAAAAGTAACAAAAACAGTAATTAATATTATTATCTATGATTATACTTAAAGACTTCCTAAACAACATTTATAAAATATTCAAAAAATGTGAATTCGAACTGATTTAATAAAAATTTATTATATGCATTCTTTATCAATATTAAATGGCAGGTATGTTGCTTAAAAGAAATTATCTTCTGGTAGTTTCGGTGTAGTTTTATTGGGACGTGATAAAGAAAACAACATTGATGTAGCCATTAAAATAGAAAAAGAAGAAAATCAAGAAATTAACTCTCTAGAAAGGGAAGTCTAGGTTTTATAAAGGTTAGCAAATACAGAAGGAGTCCCAAATCTCTATTGGCATGGAGAGTAGGATGACTACAATATCATTATAATATAGCTACTAGGAAAAGATCTTGCCTATTATATGAAATAGAAAAGAAGGTTTTCTGTAAAGACAGCGATTTAATTAGGAATATAAATTGTTAAAGTTTTGGAAAGAATTCATTAGAAAGGTGTTGTACATAGAGATCTTAAGCCTGAAAACATTTTATTTGGCTTAGATAATGAATCTTCTAAAATTTATGTTGTAGATTTTGGAATCAGTAAAATATATTTAGATAAGATCGGAAGAATCATGTATTATTATGCTAAAATTTAGACCCTTTCGAGATGGAACCTCCTTTATAGGAACCACTAGATATGCATCCATTGCTGCTCATAAAGGTTACGAATTAAGTAGAAAGGATGACTTGGAATCTCTTATGTATGTTCTATTGTACTTTATTAAGGGGTAGAAATCTTATAAATATATAAAGTCTAGGCAGCTACCTTGGCAAAATATGCAGAATGTTACTGATGAAGAGAGAACAACTAAAGTTGGAGATATGAAAATGACAATTGATCCTAGAGAATTATGCAAAGATGTACCCATTGAATTTCCAATTATTCTTGAGTATCTAATCAATTTATTTAAGATATTTAAAGACTTTACAGTATAGAAGTGAACCTGATTATAATTACATATACAATTTATTCCAAAAGTCAGCAGATGGCTTAGGAATTATATTAGATTATACTTATGATTGGGAAATACCTTCTCAAAGAAAGATCTCTGCAAATGAAATGGTAAAATCTTAAGAAATGAAAAGATCTACAACTCTTAATTAAGCTTTATTACCTCCAAATTAGTAAGAAATGAAGAAATCTCTTGAAAAAGGTAATACAAATCTCATGAGATAATCAAGTAATAATAATTTCTTAACACCTCCTTAAAATAATTAATTATAACCTCCTCTTTTGAGAAGATAAGATTCTCAATAACCTAGTGTTGCTTCAAATTAAGGTAGTGCTATGCTAAGCACTTATAATTCTAGAAGACCAAAATATGAAAAATCTTAAGTTGCTAATTTGGACTAATTTGAAGATGCAAAAAAAAGCATTGATAGTATTTAATTAGAAAATGGGAATCTAGATAAATTATAAACAGATGAATAAAAGTTTAATAAAGTACTTAATGAAAGTCTCTAAAAACCTTAAATATCAAATATTTAATAATCACATTACTGTTCTGAAACAGTGGGTTGGAAAGATTCAATATTTGAAGAGAATTATTTAGATGATCCTCTCTCTAAAAAATATGGATTACTTAAAAATAATGGAGTTGATATGTATTTTTTTTATCTATTATTTAGAGGCAAAAAACTTTCATTATAAAATAATAAAACTAAATTATAAAAGAAAAAGAATTGAAATCTATTTATATATAGCATTAAATTAATTATTTTTTTATCTATTTTTGAATGAGTAAGACAGACATGTTGCAGACATAATTAATAAATTAATTTAATAGTAAGAATAATATTAAATTCTTAAATATAAAAATTAAATATATTGATTAAATTATTATTAAAGGAAAAATTATTGTAAGATATTTACTGAAAGTTTGTAAATGAACACACTCATGTACTCATAAATATTATGAAATAATCAATTATAATTTATTTTCAATTTATTTCATTAATTTTTCTCATCAGATTCCTGGAATTGTTTGTATTGTTCATTCAAGATTTTCATTAAATTAATAATGCTTTCATTTTATTGTTCTAGATGTTCTAAAGGTATACTAAGATTACAATTTTCAAAATATTGGGCTATTTGAGAGTAGTGAGCTTCTTCAAGGCTTGTATATTTTAAAACTATTTACTTTAACTTTGCATTCAAAATGTTTGTATTCAGGTCATTGCATTCAGATTTATGCTTCAATTTTTCTATTTTTCCTGTTTATTTGTTAACAATTAAGATGTAAGTTTCTATTTCTTAATAAATTCGTTTATCTCTTGTCCTTTTTTTTCCTATTCTACCTTCACTTTGGTATACTTGGACAATTGCTTTAGCTGTAGAATACTTAATTCCTAAGTTTTGTGCAATCTAAATGATTTTATTATGGTTTAAACCTATCTTAAGGGTTATCCTTTATTACATGCTTGGTCTATAATTTATTATCTTAAGTTAGCATCTACCTTTTAATAATGTTATGGCCTATTGCTTTTCCTTCTAATTATTATGTTTAAATTATTTACTTGAAACTTTTACTATAATTTGATGGATCTAAGATCTCTTCACTTTCACTAACTTTGTTCATTTTGATATATAATAATTAATAAATAATTGTTGAAAATTAATTTGAAATTTGAGACAGAATATCATTAATCACAGTGTCATTTTGATATAAGTAATAAAAAAATATTTTGATTTTTTTTAAATTTTTCTTTAATTCAATCTAATATTAAATTTAATTCCCAAAGTTCAACTAAGTTTGTATATATGCTAAGTTTTGTTAATTCGATCTTTGCAATTATAATTCTACTAAATGCTCAAAAAATCCTTTGGCTTTTTTTGATAAGTATAAAATAATGGCATTAATTATAAACATATTTAAATAATTATTCTTTCATTCTTAACCTATTTCAATTTGAATAGAATAAGAATAATTATAATAGCTATTCCTATTATATTAATATAATTAATTTATTAAATTAAATAATGATTTCAATTAACATATCTATATAATTATGATGTAGTAATAAAGTAAGGTAAAAAAAAGTATTGTAAAAAAGTAATTACTTATATTAATAAAAATTCATTATAAAATAGAACTTATTTATAGTCTATATTTTTAATATATAAATATTGATAGGACAATTTAAATACTAATAATTTTAGTTAATAGTAAAATAAAAAATAAAATATAATTATTATAGAGTTAAGAAAATTATATTTTATGTAATTTCTAATTTTAAGGCTTTGATTCAAAATTTAAGATAATAAATAAATTTTCCCTATTGTTTTATTTTTATTTATATCCATTTTTCTTTAAAATATAAATATACTTAAATAAAATTTGTTAATAAAAATGAATCCAAATACACCTTTCAACGAAAGATTTGCTAAAATCTCTGATAAACTAAATTCAATACAATTATAACATGACACTTCTAAAGCACATAGAATAGATACTATTTGTGGAAGAATTAATGGTGTAGAGGAAAGAATTTAAGACACAATAACTTCTTACAATAGAAAACTTGTATGAATTTGATACTATATAATTATAGCACACATTAAAAGATGAAATAGTTCGTCTTTAAAAACAGATAGAGGAAGAAAATAATGCTTTCGAAACTTAATTTGAACAAAGAGTAAGAGAGGTTGCTGCCTTTGAAAGTAGAATAACAACTAAACTTGAATAAGAGATTGCTTTAAGAAAAGATGGTAATCTTAAATTGTAAGGCTACTTAGATGAAAAAGTAAATTTTTAGTTAAATATTAGGTTGTATATTTGAAATCTGATATATAAACTGAAGGAAAGATTAGATAAGAGTAAGTTGAAAATATAACAACTTCATTGGAAAATGATTTACCAAAATTATACGATATGGTTAAATAAGAAGGATAAGATAGAGAAGATAATGATAATGGTACATTGAGAAGAGCAGGAGATGAAATTAAACGATTGAATGAAGGTTTAGGAAATTAAAAGAAATTAAGGTATTAATAAAATAAATTATAAAAGAGAGGAATCAGAAGCAGCTATATTTGAAATGCTTAAAGATTTGGTTTCTAGAGTAAAGAGTGAAATAGAAGAAGAAAAAAAATTAAGGGAAGAATCTTAAGAATCTCTTTTAGGATTATTAGAAGATGCTTGCAATAAAATTTATAGAGCAGCTAAAGACTGAATATTTTAACATATATACATCCAAAATCAATTATTAATATACATAGTGTTTTTTTAATTTTAATGGAATTTTAACTCTGACATTTTGTCATAATTTATAAATAGTTTGACTTCCAAAAATTAAAATATTAAGATTATTATTATATCATCTAGATTTCTATTTATATTTTTAAAAGAATATATAAAATTTGTAATGATTTTTATATTGAATATTTTTCATCATATATTTAGTAATAATTAAAAGTTATATAAGTATTTTTAAATGATGAAAGGGGTTTCGTATTAAATGTTATTAGTAAAAATATTGAGTAAAATTTCCTTTTAGTATGAAAGAATATTTTATAAATTAAATTGATTAAGAATAAGTGAGTTAGAGTTTTAAAGGTTCTTTAAGTGGTTTTTTCATCTCAATTTTTTGTAAATTAATTTATTTTTATTAATTTCAGCTATCATTTAATGAAAACATCAAAAACAATTTCATCTAGTCGTGCACATCACTAAACGAGATCATTCATTCTCAATACATTGTAAAATTATATATTTATATTCTCTCTTTTAGGGACAAGTCTTAAGACTCTATTGTTATGAAGAAATCACCTTCTGAGAATAAGTTAGTCCAAACTTAAAAAGCATATATTATGATATAACCAAAACTTGTTGAGATATTTGATGAGAATAAGACTAAGAAAACAGAATTACACTTTGAGAACTCTATTTCTCAATTGAAAACAGTAGAAATAATATAAGGAAAGGGATAAGACAATAAAGAGACTCCAATTACCAGTGAAAGAAAATAGAATAGAAAGCCATCTATCAAGTAATTTAGTTAATTATATGTTTAGACAATCCTTGAAGATGATTACTTAACTTTGAAAGAAATGATTTTTATATTGAATAATTCTCATTTGAGACATTTCATATATTTTTTAAATATCCATATATTTATTTTTTAAATTTCTAAAAATGAAGCATAATTAACAACTCCCAAATGCCCATTTAAGAAAGCATTGGACAAGATTTGTTAAGACCTTCTATAATCAACCAGCTGCAAAGAGAAGAAGACAATAAAGAAGATAATCAAATGCATTAAGTATATAAATAATTAAATAATTAAAATAGGAGCATCTCCAAGACCAGTGGAATTACTTAGACCAGTTGTAAGAGGCTAAACAATTAAATATAATGGAGTATAGAAATTGGGAAGAGGATTTTCACTTATTGAATTGAAAGAAGCAGGACTTAATGCATAATTTGCAAGAACAGTTGGAATTGCTGTAGATCATAGAAGAAGAAATAACAGTTAAGAAGAATTAGCAGCTAATGTGAAAAGAATTAAAGCATATTTATCAAAATTAGTCTTATTCCCAAGAGTTGCTGGTAAACCAAAGAATGGAGTTGTAAAAGACTCAGCTAATAATGTTGTTGAACAACCATTTACTTAGAATACAAATCCAGAAGTAAAATAGAGTTTAATAATTTATAGGTCATCACTTTCTAAAGAACACCAAAGAGAGAAAAGGCAACTGTGATTTCAAAAGAATTAAGAGCTAAAAATGTTTACAGAAGATTAAGATAAGAATGGTACAATGCTAAATTTGTGGGAGTTAAAGAGAAAAGAAAGTAAGCAAAAGAAACCAAGAAATGAGTCAATATAATATAGTGTACATTTACAATAAAATATTTAATATAATTATAACATATGTCTATATCAAAATTCTTAATCCCAATTGATATTTGTTTCTTATTATATCTATTATTCAATATTTTTATATTATTCTGATTCTTCAATTACTTTGTAGATTGGTTTACCTTCTTATACTTTTGTCTCAATATAAGATTCATTTATCAATTTATTTTTAGGAGGAATATACTTAAGATATAAATAAATATATTTACAGGAGGTTGTAATTCATGATTGTATAGTTTATCCCAATCAAAATCATCAAACCAAGGATGAGATTTTAAATTGGCATATGAAGTACCTAATCTAAGAGCAGGTTATTTAGACAGTAATTATTCGATGTATCTTTTAGCAGATTCATCTGAAAAACGTTTAGGAAACTCTAATTCTCTATTAATGATATCTTCATATATTTCATAAGGGTTCTATTATATAATATCATGATTACATCAAAATTTTCACCATATGGTAATGATCCATATAGAAATTCATAACAACATACGCCTAAACTCCAAAAATCAGCATTATAAGAATAGCCTCCTCCAGCAAAGATTTCAGGAGCCATGTAGTGTGGAGTGCCTAGAATTGTAAAAGTTTTTTATTCATAAGAATTTTTAATTTGCTTTGCATTCCCTAGATCTACCAAATGCACTATCCCATCAGTATTAACCATTACATTTTCAGGTTTTATATCTCTATAAGCGATTCCATTTGAGTGGAAATATTCTAAGCATAAGATAATACTTCCAATATAATATTGAGTTTATTCCTTATTTAATAAGCCAATTTGTCTTATCACATAAAATAGATCAAATCCTTTAATATATTCTAAAAGAAAGTAAACAGCCTTTAAATCTTTATATGTTTTAACGAATTAATTTATATAAGGGAAATTACATATCTCTAAAACCATTTTTTCATTTAAAATGTATTTTTGTAATTTACACTCATAAATTTTAGATCTAGGTATACTTTTCAGAACATATAATTTATTTTACTCTTTGTGATTAACTAAATATATCGTAGCAAATTAACCATAACCTATTTTATCAATATAAATAAGATCTTCAAAATGGATATGAGAAGCATCTTCTCTAATAATAGGAATTTTTTATTTTTCTTCTTGTGATTTTGATTTCATTTATAATGATGTTACAAAATCTCCTCCTATAATTTTAAATATTTAAGTAAATGAAATGCTTGCTAAAACACCATCTGTTATCATCTAATAATCAATTAAAAACAAATCATTCTACTTGTTTTATAACAAAAATTAATCACCAAAACAATCACCTTTTTCTACTTTCTCATCACCACACTATAAAGTTCCTTCAAGAACTATTATTAATTAATCACATGTAGTATCTTTTTTAAATATAACTTATCCTTTTTTATAATTTTCTATATGAGTATTTAATAAAATCTTTTCTCTATGTATTTTTGTTAATTAACTTAAAATACTGCTTTTTTCAATACTCCATCTTATTAAATTGTTAAATATAAACAATTAAATATTAGATCCTAATATTTTAGTTAATTTATCTCTTCCTATTGTCAAACATTTGACTTCTGTTTCAGCTCTTACAGATGCTCCTCTTGTAATTTTTTCATATAAAGCTTATACACCAAAACTATATCCTGGACCCATAGTATTAATTTATTTATTCTCTTTAAAAACTCCAACTGTGCCTGATTTAATTAAATAATATGAATCTGCTTATTCTCCTTCATTCACAATCATTTATCCTGGTTCATATTTAGTTGTAATTAGTTATTGAATAATAATATGTTTTTATTAAGGTTACATATCAGTAATAAAGGAAATTTGATTTATAAACTATATGTTCTCTTCATACTCTGTTTTCATTATATGTTCAATAGCTTATAAAATAATTTATCTGTCAAGCCTCCAAAAATTACAGTCAGCTTAATATATAATAGATATAATTACTGATTGTTCTGATTGAAGCTTTTCTAATTGCATTTTAAAATAATGCTCTTTCTCCAAAATAATCTCCTTCTGACATCACTTTTACTTTTTTATCATTAATTATAATTTCAGCCTATCCTTTATGTATAATTATGAAATAAGTAGTCTATAATATATATTGCTTATATACTTGATCCCCTTATTACATTATAAACTAATCACTTTTCTATGTACAGTAAACTAAGTTTTTTATAAGAAAACTGATAGCTTATTGAGACAAATTAAAAAGTTCAAAATGACTCTTTAAACTTTTTTCTATCATTAATTAATCATAATCTATAATAATATAATATAATACTCTAAATTTTTTGGTCTAACTGAACAATATTTTCCACTATTTATTAATTTGTTTCATTTTCATTATAAATCTAAACTTGTATTATTTCTCTTTCATTTTCACTTTGAGCATTGTTATTTTAATTCTATTTATGAAATATTTCTAAATAAGATTCTTCTTAATTATTATTTTCAATTAAATACTATAAATTATTAAACAAATTCTTACTTTAGGAACATTATTACCCATAATAGTATCTAAATCTGTGTCAAAATCTGTATTATTCGCAAGAGTTCCGGTACAATTACAACCCATTTTATCCATAAATTTATTTAAAATAAATAAAAAATTTATAAATGAATAAAAACCCAAGTATGAAAAAACGTATAAATTTGTTACTTTGACCATTATTGAGATTAACCATCAATTTCTATTTTGATAATTTCTGATTAATAGTTAATTAAGTATCAAATATGATATATTATTCACTCAAAAAATCTTTTAAAAATCATTTTAAATTAATTATGAATTATTAATACATTCTTTTTGTAATTTTAAACTTATAAAAATAAATTATGATTCCAATTATATATATAAAAGAATAAGATCAATTGATTATTGATGGAACTTATTATAAAAAATATCGAGTGGCTTTAGGTTTTAATTTTGAATTATGTAGAGGTATGAGATCAATCATTAATTTACTTTTCAAAACAGAGCAATGCTATCGTTTAGGCTTAAATTCTATTTTTATTTTATTTAATTGAAATTAATTTTATTTATAATTTTCTATTATTTTAGAAAATAATGCTGATTTTTCTGTTTCTGATGAATAATATTGTTAGGATTATTAAAATTACTATGTTTATTATTATTAAGGATTTAGGAACATATTTTAACTTTTAAAATTAGTTTCACTCATGGGAACGTTTTGTGAAATGCTTCTAAATTTTACATTAATTGAAGGCATTTTACCTAGATTATTATTATTATTATTTATGCTATTGTTTTTGAATGGACTTGTAGGAGCATTCTATTTAATTGATTTATTAGATGGTTATGATGGTTTTGTAGGAGATGATTAAGTAGATAATTAATTACTTGGGATTAATTATTATAATTTTATCTTTTATAATTTTTATTCAATCTTATTATTATATATTTCTTGATCCAAATTAAGTGACCAATTTAATGATTATTTGATATGTTGATTTTATTAAAGTAACTAATTAAATATTCTATCCATATTTTAATCTCTATTTTAGAAATATAAGATTTATTCATCTTGACTTCTATATATAAAATATTATTATATACTTATCAACATTGCTAATCACATCATATAATTTAGGAAATACTTTTAAATAGTAATTATTCAATTTCTTATTATTTTTCATATTAACTTGCCAATCATTTTATATATTCTTTTTATTTGTAACTTAAACTGAATAAAATTGATTCTATAATTTATCTTCATCATTGTTGTTATCTTGACTATGTATCTTAATATTGAAAAAGAATTACTCTTTTAACTTCAATCTTTTGATTTTTATTTGTTAATATTTCTATCTAAAGCCTACATTCACCATATATAGTTTAAATTAATTGACAAATAAGACTATTCTTGCCTTCAAAAGTTTAAGTTAAACAATTATATATTGATGGTTAAAATTTAGATTCTTTACATCTTATAATTTATCTTTTAGCCACCATCAATTAGAAAGCTTCTGATATTCTTGCTATAAATCTATTCACCAATCTAAAGTATAATATTTCAGTCATACTTTAATTCTTATTCATTGATCGTTTAATAATGATAAAATTGATTCATTAACCTTGCTTCTTACATTGTATAATACTGATAAAGTTCATTTAATTCATTTTATGATTTTTGTTATAAGAAAGCCATAGCACATAATTCCTTAAATAAAAAGTTCAAAGTGTCTTAACTAATTTCCATTTAGTAAATTATAAAATAATAAATAAATAATCTTTTTAAGTTATATATATATATTTCTTTGTATTTTTTATAACAAACCAATATAAATAATGGGTATGCTCATTTTTGTTTCTATTTCTTAATATTTTTGAGTAATAGTAAGTTAATTTAAGTAAAGAGTTAAACTTTTATTAAAAACTAATTAATCTATTATAATGGTTTTATATTTTAATATAGAAATTAAATCTATGATATTTAATTGATAATTTCATACATTTATAATTTCTTAAATATTTTTAAGAAGATCAAATTTTTATCATTAATAAGTAAATTTGTCTTATTGATTTTAATGATGATAATAAAATAATTGAATTTAAGATTCTTAAATAAAATACTTTAATATGAGATTGTTTTTAATCATTAAGATGATTAAATATATAATTGTTATAAATATTATTAAAGTTTTTCATATATATAAATCAAATACCAAATATGTCCTTTTTTATATATTTTTTTAATTTTGTCATTGATTTGTAATCTGTAGCAATTTCTCTATGCAGAGGATGATAGTTTGCATCACCTATACAGTATAAATAGGCATAGGAATTAATTTTTTCTCTCTTAAGAGTATATTAGCAAGATCTTTAGATTAAATTTTACATTAAATCTTAAGGTATTTCTTAATCTTAAATTTTATCAAACCATATAATAAAAGCATTTAAATCATCCATTTAAAATATTTAATTTCTATAAATTTCGAGAAATGAACAAATAATAGCTGATATTTAAAATATATTTGTTGCTAAAATAAAATCCCAGAATCTACATACATTATTTAAATGAAAATTGTATAAAAACATAGTCATTATTATTTTAGTAAGCCAAAATGCATTAGAAACTTCCAATTTAATATAAATATGATTATGGAGATCAGGTATCTTAACTTTAATTTCTTATTAGCAAATATATTCAAGTAATTTTAATAATGGCATTTCCTCTGAAAATAGATAATAAATTAAGAATTTAGGATTGAGCATTATTTAAGCCAAAAATTAAAGACTTTAAATGACATTTTTATTATTAATGATCAAAGTAAAACCTGCAAGAAAATTCATGCCTTAACAATAACCTAATTTAGGAAATAATTTAGATAGTTTAACTAATACTTTTTCAAGATCTTATTTGCCTTAACCAGTTTCAAAGTATTTAATATCTTTAGTTGAAACAGTTCTATGTGTATCTTTTTTAATTGCAAAAACTTATTTTTTATCTTCATCAATATAAGATAAATGATCAGATTGAATTGAACATTTGGGAATGTAAGCCATTAATTACCAACAAGACCATCTCATTCTTTATTTTGGAGGCCCTCCAATTAGTTTTATTCTAAAAAATAAATGATGACAATTACTTAAATTCATTTTTTTTCAATACATAAAAATTAATGATTATCATATCTAAAATAGAATTACAATATGGATAATTCTTTTGATATTCATTAAGATCTTATTAATCAATAGTTGAAGTCTTACAATCCTCAATATCATCAACATCATCAATTTCAGAAAGGTATTTAGTAGATACCTCATTACATTAAAAATCTAATTAACTTATTAATACAGATTCATGTAAACTTTCAAGCCAATCATTTAGTGTATTAGTTTATATTTATTCATTAGAATGTGTTATAATTAATGATTATTTATCTGTTGATTCTAA
Organism: Paramecium primaurelia; assembly: GCA_905182975.1. Classification (NCBI taxonomy): domain Eukaryota; phylum Ciliophora; class Oligohymenophorea; order Peniculida; family Parameciidae; genus Paramecium; species Paramecium primaurelia. The sequence goes on from CAJJDM010000001.1 coordinate 706,664, forward strand.
ATTTGCAAATTATTGAACTTAACATACTTTTCTCTATTTATTTTGATTTATTGAATTAATCTATACTTCACTCCTTTCTGCAGTACATAAAGTTTAATTTCCCATTTTTATAATAATAATTTTACATAAAATACTATTTCTTATTCTAAATTTTAAAGACCCTCTTTATTGTTATATAATTTATATATCATTCAGTATAAAATTGATTCAATATCAATTATATTTTATATATAATAATTCATTGTTAAAGATGCTAACATAGTAAAACTAATATATAATCTATACACAATATTCAATTCATTTTATTGATTATAATAAGTTGGTAATAAAATTCCCCATAGTTTTATTTAATTTCTATTGCTTTTTCTTACCTAAAATTACATAGTTGCAATAAAATTCTTTTTTTTATTCAAGTTAATCTAAAGTCATTTTAAAAAAATCAAATATTTTTCCAATATGTACACAAGAATTAGTTAGTAATTTTCTATTAAAAGGATTGAAAATCGTTATTGGTAATTAAGGTAAACAATAATCTTATAAATTAAAGAAATAACTATTTTATATTTAATAATTATACCTTGATTATGGATTTTTGATATCAGCTAAAAGACCAATTCCAGTTGTTGAAGAATTGAACTCATTAACAAAATACTTAAGAAAATCTATGAATTATTCTCCTATTTAATTTTATGCTATTCTATTTTCTCTTAGATAAGAATATACCATAATTATTAGAGAGTAAGAAGAGAGTCCACCTTTATAATAAATATATTTATTATACCAGTATATGATTCTGATAAACCTAATTTCTTTATTATACTCTTTAAAATCAATACTAATTATTATATAACTGGATATTCTTTCATCCATTATTTAACTAAATTTGTAGTAATAAAACCAGAATGTAGAGAATCATATGTACTTCCACTAAAATTAAATGAGATATCCACTTTTATGCAACTTTTTATTTTTTATTTAAGTTTTTTCCATTTATGAATATCTGTTTCATTTAGATTTCTACCTTCAAATTCTGTCTAAGAAACTTGAGGATCTATTTCAAGTTTAATTACTGGAACCACTGAATTAAAAATGGGACTAAATTTTAATATATAGAAATACTTAGATTTTATAACCCATTTTCTTTTAGAGAATTCAAAAAATAAATTATCAAAAAGAGCTTTAATGATATTTCTATTCATAGGTTAAAATCCACTTATTCCAATATCAATATCTGAATCAATTAATGCTAATCCAGTTGCACAAGAACCAAATAATCTTATTATTGATTATATAATTACTATATCATATCATCAGGTATTCCATAGAAAACTTTCTAAATTACTAATTTAATTCTATCAAAAGTTAAAAGTCTAAATGGTAACATTTCTTCATAATCATTCATAATATTATCAGTGAATTCTAAAATATCAAAATTGATCTAATCAATTAATTTCTATTATGCTTTTTATTAGACATTTTCTATTTATTCTTTTAAATTGTTATCTTATGTTTAATTAGAAGATGAAATTGATTCAGTTTCTTATTATTCAAATTAACATGCAGATTTTCTTGTTTTCAATCTTTATTTTTTTTCTTCTTCTGATGTAGAAGCTGTTCTATTTGAACAAAGACTTTTAATAGTTTAAGCTTAAGTTTCTACAGAAAATCTTGTAATTTCAGATTCTGGAGATTATAATTACATTTATTCATCTCTACTTTCTGGTATAGATCTCCAAACAGTTTTTTATTTCTTCTTAATCTTTTTTTTCTCTCTTATTACTTCTTCTTTGTAGACATTTTCATCTATCAAAGATTAATATACTGTATTTAAAATATGTTATGTTAGAGACTATGTATATTCTACAAAATCATCATTAGTAGGATTTTATGAATTTTCTACAAATGCTTAAGATATATTTTCTTAACCTAAATCAATTATACTTTCTAAAACTCTTTTTTAATTTTCATTGTTTTATTATTTTTGATTTTAAGATTGATAGCTTTGAGAATTAATTTCACTTAAAAAAATAAATAATAATTTTTACTTTTGATCATCACTATTTTCCCAAGCTGAAGGTGTATTTGGTGGAGTTACATAAGAATAAGCAAAATTATTTTATGAATATGATCTTTAGAATCTAAGTATATTTGAGTCTTATAAATTCTTACTAGAGAGACGTTGATTCAATTCTATAGGATCTAGAGTTTTTTTATATTCAATTTTTTCAGATTTTTTTTTCTTTGATTTTTTTTTATCTTTTTTCTTTTTAATTGATATTTCACTATTAAATAATTCATTCTCCAAATGTTCTTAAAATAATTGAATAACAATTTAATAAAATTTCTTCAGGAAATATGTCTTCTAATCTAATAAATCTGACATAGAAAAAATTAGCATAGAATTAATAATATTAGGATCAGAGTGACATTTTTATTAAAAATTAAATGAAAGTTCAACTTAAGATTTTATTAATTTAATAGCTGTGCCTGAAAATATATTTTCATAAAAAATATTTTCTATTTCATTTGGATGTTCTTTAATATCTGTATATATTTATTCAAAATAATAATTTAGCTAATAAAATTATTTAATATATTTACTTTCTCTTTATTGTTAGCTAGATTTCTTTCAAAATATTCTTATAAATCTTTTGAATTATTTTTATTTATCATCTATTTTTATAATCTATATTTTTTCTTTTTATCTCTTTGAATATTGTAATAAAAATTAATATTTTTCTCAAATTCCTTTATAATCCAGGCTGAACAACTATGAAAGCTATTTTAATGAAACCAAACAGGATCTTCTGCTTTTTCTAAATTTGCTTTGGGAGAAGTAGAAAGAAAATATTTATCACTAATTTCATCTAACAATTCAATAAAATTATTTAAATTTTCTAGATGAGGTTCACTCACTATAATTGTATCTAGAAAATTTTCATCATCAAAAATCATCAACTTTTCATATAATTCCTTAATTGTTTAATTATATTAAATACATCTGTTTTTTTGTGAAGTACTCTTGTTTTCATTATAAACTAATCGTCAATTTTAGACTCTAATTTAATTGTAGCTCTATAAATATTTAATTAATATTAACTGTTGAAGAAGTGCATAATTTGAAGGTTGAAATTGTTTATCATGTATATACATTTTCAATATTGGAAATGTTTTTATTTATCCTTTTATCTGAAATAGTTTATACAACTCAGATTATTCCAAAGTGAATAGCCTGTAAATATATCAAAACAAAATATACCATTATACTACTTCTTGCTTATAAGTTGTAGCAGCTGAATTTTGTTCTTGAATGTTCTCTGCATACAAATTATAATATATTTGTGGACGATAAGGATACATGCAATAATTATAGGGCTGAAGAAAATTCATTTAATTTATCTAATTCATTACCTATGTTAATAATATGATTACTATTATCTCTTTGAATATATTCTGATAAATTTAGTTTATATTTTTAATATTATAATCAGGAATCTTAAAACGAGAACATTTATTAATTAATATAAAATAAAGATTTATCAATTATATATATTTACAATTAATAAAATAAGATATTTTAAGAGTATAATTAGTTTTGATCTGAATTTTATTAGAGTATGTTAAATTATAATGAAATGAATTTATTACAGCTTTTTATGAACAAGTGAATAAACAATATAATTATTTAATATTCTAGAAAAATTTCAATAATCTAATTATGTTAATCATTTTCATCCATTTTCTTTGATTGTAAAAACATAAGAATGATAAATTTATATATATATATATAAATTCTACATACAATTATATTAAACAAAATAAGGATATACTAATTTACCTTTTAAATTAATCAATAATCAAATAACAAAATAAAATACTATTAATAATTATGAATTAAAATCCTTATTCACATTTAATTAGATTCATCAATTATAAAATTTACTTGTTAGAATACTTCTTTGAAAGGTCTCTTATTAGAGTTTTTAATAAATTATTTATCGATTTCTTAATTGAATCTTTATGTTTTAATTTTTTTATTTCTTTTTAGATATTCTCTTTATTAAATGAATTTCATTTTCTCTTTTGGTTTAAATGTCAATAATATATTCTATTTTATTTATGTCAATGGACAAGAAATACTCATATGTTCACTTGATTGACAAGTATAACATTTGATTTTAAAATGTTGTAATTTATTAAGAAAAAGGACCTCATATTTTATTTATTCGAATAAAGCCACTTATTTTAAATTATGTTACAGAGCCTTTAAAAAATTATTTCTTTCTAAATAGATCAATAAAGCATGCTTATAGCTTCTGGCAGAAGCTATTATTATTTAATATACTACCTTAACGTTTCATTCCAGTTACAAAAGAATAGTGTCCAAATGATTCTTTTGATTTTAATTTAGCAATAAGAGTTTCTTCTTTGTTAGATATAGGTAAATTAAAAAACAATTAGATACAACCCTTTTCAATAAAATACAAAGAACAATCATTATCAAAAACATTATCTAAAAAGATATTTTCATGAGCACTAAAAAATGCCTTATAATATATTAAATTATAATTTACTTCTTTAGTTTCTTAAGCTATTTGAGCTATTATTTCTCTATCAAATACATTTAACCATAAATTAGTATAAACTGAAGAATATGCTTAATCCATTAATTTAGTTTTCAAAGATTTTGGTAACATTCCAAAAGTCTAGAATTCTAATTCAGTATTTCTATAATCATAAAAGATTTCACTATTCAATAAATATTTTAATATAAAGTTTCTTGTTTATTTTGAGATTAAATTTTATCTCATAAATGCACTAATAGCTATTTTATTTTTTAATTGTTCTTTTTGATTAGAAGATGCTCTAATAAATGCAATATTTGTAATATTAATTGCTGCAATCATTATGGCAGAAATAAGAGCTAAATCATTAATAAACCATTCCATATTGTTTAATGGGTAGATATCTCCATAACCTACAGTTGTTATTACATTAACTGCCCAATAATATGAGACTAAATATTATTTTGAATAATGTAATGTTATAATAGATCCAAAATGACTTTTGGGATCATTTAACCATGTCTTTGTACCAGGATAATTATAGTACATATATTCACCTCCTGCAAAATACATACAAGCCCAAAAATGTTATAAATATAGAACTTCTATAAACATTTTAAAAATTAAATAAGTATTATATTTAGATGGATAAAGTTTTAATCTTTCTTAGATTTATTTTTCTATTTAAAAGAATGATACTGCCTTAAATAAAATGAGAAGATAAACTATAGTGTATGTGTAAATGAAATCAAAATATAGTAATATTAGAACTGGTATCATATCAAATACAAAGTATGAAGATAAATATCTCATTCCTATCTATTTTCTAGATGTTATAAGAGCCCCAAAAAAGTAATAATTAATATTAAATTTTAAAATGACATCTAAAAATAAGATTGCCTAATTAAATAATATATTAATACCATATAATAATATCTCATTCCTTTAAAAAAAGGGTTCATTTTAAATGAATCATAATCTATATAAAAGAAAATGATTAAAGGAACAAGAGTAAATAATATCAAAGTGTTGATAAAAATGAAATAATTCCATATATCAACAAATGAACTAGAACAATTTATTATTGGTAATGCTCTTAATATTTTAAATTCCTTCTTTTGATTTGCTTCATCAATAACATCTCGAATTATTCTTAAGGGATCTACTTTAGTCTTCTCCATTCTCATAACAAAAGGGATAAATTGCATCTTCTTATAAGCTTAACATTTGTGATCAATATCTAGATTTTAATAATCCATTTTTAAGTCAAATTTATATTATAAAAAATCTTTTGGAGCATTTTGAGTATCATGACGTTTAGATGATCTCTTAAACTTTTATCTTTATTAAATTGTCACTTAATCAAAATCTTAGATCATTTCTTTAATATTAATTTATTAGCATTATTATGTCAAATGACATGTACTTTTGCATAATAAACAATACAATCCTATAGTTTCAAGTTTTTTTTCATATATTACTTAATCATAGATCTCTTAAAATTTTTGATAATCTTCAAAGGAATTTTATAAACATTAAATCATATCCTATCTAGATATATAATATAAGATAGCATAGGTTTCTGTTTTAGCAACTTTAGATTTTTAACGAATTCCAGTTACAAATTCATAATTTCCAAAACTACCTCCTTTTTCAATAGATTTAATTAAGACTCCATTTAATGATAAATTAATTTTACCATTTACTACTATATATAATTTTGGATCATAAATGTCTTATTCTATAATTTAGTCAGCTCCTAGACATAACTATATATAGAAATAATTTATACTTCTTTAATTTTACATGCAATATCTTATAAACATTATAATGAAAATCGATTAAATAACCATTCTATTTTCAATAATTAATTTTAATAGGCTTAGTATAACAATTTAGATTATAAATGTTTAGTTAATTTTCTCATTACATCTTATTCTGATTTTTAATCCCTTCTCTTATAATCATAAAAGTATTATTCAAGAAAAATTGATACTTAATTTACAATATCACTTGAAATGTTTTTTATTCTCATGAACTTTTTTATGGCATGCATATTCTTATCATATGGATTTTTTTAATCTTAAAGAGATACAATATAGGAGACTGTATAAACAATTACAAACATCTATCCAAAGAGAGCCAAATCTGTAATAAAAATTTCATATGTATTAACAGGAGTTATGTCTCCAAATCCTATTGATGTTAGAGTTTCAACTGCCCAATATGTAGATATTATATATTTAGTATTTCTTGATTGATCTTTTACTATAATTCCACTATAACTCTATGAAAAATCAAGCCAAGTTTATTCATCTGAATCCAATCCTATCAATCCCATTAAATAAAAGAGACAACCAAAACAATTAAATACAAATAAGAGTATCACTATTAATCTTAATACCTTATATACAAAATATATTGATGCATGATGAAGTAATTATTATTAAGTATAAGTATCAGCATCTATTAATGATATTACTTTCAAAAATATCAAAACTGCTATGTAATTTGGCAAATAAAATAATGTTTAAAACAAAACAAAAAATGCAGGTAAAAAGTCAAACCAAAATATAAATAGTAAATACTTTTTCGAAAATTCATTGTTTTTATTTATGATTACATTTTTATCTATAATTTGTTAAACATTGAATTTTATAAAAATATCTGCAAATAAAACGATCTAATTAACTATTATCTAAATACAATTATTAACAGTCTTATTAATAAAAAAATTGTTCCTTTATTTTAAAACTTATATGATTGCTCATCAAATAAAGCTAAGGATACTTATACAATAGCATATAAGCTAAAGATATTAACAATAGTTTTCCACACAACATAACTAACGCCTTAAGTAAATAAAGAATTTTTCTTTTTCTCTATTTAAATTTGCATAAAATTTTTAATCTAATAAATTTAATAATATAGAACAATTTATTCTAATTAAAATTATATTGAATAATATTATATATCAAAGTTCATTAATAATATAAATTTCCATTCTTCTATTCTCATGAGCACTATATAGATATATCCCATCATATAACACTTTATTACATCCATATGGATTTAAAATTATTTCTTATTATTTTTTTGGTTAATTATCTAATTTCCAAATAGATATCTTTCCTTCCTATTCGAAACCCATTAAACCAACAAATAGGTATTAAGATATTGGATCAAAAAATAAAGATTAAATTGAATAATCATCTTCTAAATTTCTAATTTCTTATATTTTAGGATAAGACCATATTTTAATACAATTATCCTTTGATCCACTTATTAATATTTAAGTATTCTATTAATTTTAATTACTAATTAATAAACTCAAAATTAAATTCTTATGACCTATTATATCCTATTATTTATTTTTTGTTTTAGTATCCAAAACAATAATATTTTTACCACTTCCAACTATAATAAGATTTTTATCTGTAGCTATTGCACTAACTCTACCATTAGTTTTGAATGAATGTTATAATTATCCATCAAAATCCCATAATTTTACAGTTGTATCATCTGATCCTGATACTATATAGTTTCCCAAAAATTCTACACATCTTATTCTCTCTGAATGTCCTTAACAAACAAATGCAATTTTCCAAGAAGGAGAAGGTTTCCATATTCTAACTGTTTTATCTACTGATCCACTAGCTATTATTCTTTTTTAAGAGAATGCAATGCATAGAATTTAATCTGTATGATCTTTTAATTCCATTTTTAATTATTTAGTTCTCCTTACTAATATATTCATAACAATACTTATCCCAAATTTTTATGGTCATATCTTTAGAACATGTAATTATTTTATCATCATCCATAAAACATAAATCCTTAACACTTTTATCATGAATTTTTAATGTTATGTCTTTATCAATTTTTAAAGGATTTGGTAAATTTTATGTTATTTTTATTTGAGGAAGAACTATTGATCTAAATAATATTCAATAATATACTTTGAACTAATAAAAGAAATATCTTATTAAGATTTATTTTCATTATATATTCCTGATATTGCTGATTAAGTTGACTATTTCATACCATTTTAAAAATTGTTTGTATCCTATTCTCTAATAAGTGTACTTTATTAAGGTGTTTAAATTTATTAAGCTATGAGATTTTAAGAATTTTAGAATTTTTAACTATTATCAAAATTTTAAGGTTGATTTATTTAATTTTTTTACAATTCAAAATAAGTCTCATTTTATTATTAAATTGAATTTTATTATACTTATTTCTCCTCTTTTATTGTAAATTATGCTTTTATATTAGAAGGTTATTTCTAATGAAATTAACTATTTTCTTTTTGAGTTAAAGTCTATTAATTTGTAAAATAACCAACAATTTATTATTCTTATGGAGTAAATCTAATTTAATTCTATTTTTGATTAGATTAATCTATTTTTTCTGATTTCTCAAATTAAGATAGATTGACTTCAATATTTTATGATTTTTAAGTATTTTTTAGGGTTTCAAGTTACTTAAATTAATCAAATGAAGTATTCTATTTAAATTAATCAAATGAAGCATTTTATGATTTTGCTTTTGATCTGTCACCTTCAATTCTACTTTACTTGCTTGATGACTTATCTATTTCAAATGGTTTAGTAATTTTGAATGAATTTTATGGAGATAATTATGAATCTTATTCAGTAAAATAATTTTTTAGTTTAGAATTATTAAATGAACCAACTGGCATCAAGTCTCTTTAAAGTAATTATTTAGAAAGAGGTGATTAATTCATTTATTTTTATTAGAATATTGGTTCTTTAGATTTATTTGATCTATTAGATAATTAAGGTGATAATTCCCTCACTTCACTTGATAGATTAGATTTATTATTTATTATTTATTAAGATTGTTGTGAAGGTTAATGATGATGTTAAGCTTAGACTAATTTTTAAGGTAATTATAAGAATTAGGATTTGATATCCTTTTCAATTTCAATTATTTGCTCAAAGAATTGTTCTAAATATTCTCTATCTTTTAATTAATCTCTTTATACTAATTCAATAATTTTTGATTGATATTATTGAGGACTCATTTTCTCTTATTTTAATTATTTCATTATTTCCTTTTTTCTTTTTTCATCTATAAAATTTACATCTATTTATAAAGATGAAATTTTATCATGAAAATATTATTTCATTTATTCTAATTTTTACAATATTTATGCTTAATATTCCATATTTAAGTATTTTGTATAATCATTCAAATATGTTTCCAAATTTTTTATGATATGAGTTTTATGAGTATCAACACATTTGTCACATAATGGTCCTTTCTTAGTACAATCCTATTGAAGACAAACCTAAGTAAACATAGACTAATGCAGTTAGCAATAGTATTACATAATTTAACAAAATTTTCAACTTTTTAATAATAAGAAAGATTAACAAATATTAATTGTTTCATGAATGTTTGAATATCCTAAAACTTTGATTTAATTTTCCTAGATTAATTCTAATTATGATAAGCATTTACTTCAATTCTTTGTATTTATTAAATAGTACAATTTGAATCCTACAATATTTAATTGATATTATACTTAACTAAACACTGAAATCATCTTTTAATCAATAAATAATGTATTCAGAAAGAAAAGTGAAATTAACTCTTCATTTACCTTAATTAGAATAAGGTGTCAGGTTTGAATCAGAAGCTTAAACAACAACATCAAGATCAAGTATATATTTTGTATTTATAATAGGAATTCCATCAATCAACAAAGCTCAATAAACTGAAAAGAGATTACATAAACATACAGTCACTGAAATAAGTAGTCCTAATTAACTACATTTATATACTCCAAAATAAGAGAGTTTAAGAGCCAAAAGACTTAAAAACATACCTTATTAATTATAATGTTTTATTCCTAATCTGCCTAACAAAAACTTTAAATCTAGCCATCTAATGAGCAACAAATTATTAGAAATACCTAAAAGTACACTCTATAACAAAGATAAATGGCAATTAAATATGCATAAAACTAGAATGAATAATGCTTTTAGTCTTGGTTAAAGTAAAAGAATGGAAAATTAACATATAAAAACAGAATAACAAGAAGAGCATAATCAAATTAGAAGATAGAATACAAATTATATTGAAAAAGAAAAAATTAAAGTATTACAATAATATATTGTTAGAGACTCAACAAATAAAGAATTGACACTCAAAAATTAATTGATTAATTTGCTTCTTAATTTAATTCAAGTGTAAAACTCGATCATCTAGAATGAATCCTTTGAAACCTATATTAATATAATCTTTTTTATAATCTAAAATCTATATTTTTATATATCAATCTCTGTTCCTTTTAAAGTTTGTTAAACTTTTCAAATTTAATTATAAATAATCAAACTATTTTAAATCAATTGATTCTTGAATTATTATGGTACTTGCAATAAATAATTAAGAAACGAAATAGAAATTTTTGATTTATTGTAAGCAAATCTTTTTAAAAGAATAAAAATTTATATTAACAGAAAATTCATCAGATTAAGAAGGAGTATATAGAATATTCTTAATATCTTTTCAACATATTCTTTATCCAATAGATAACAAATCTGTTTATTTTTTTTATATATTTTTATTTCTTTGTGCATATATTTGAAAATTATGATACTTTAGATGGGAATTTTTAGTAAGAAATTTAATGATCAATTATTGAAATTTTATCTCATTCTTTTTTATCTCTAGACCTATAGAACATCTATTAGTTTTCTAATTTAATATATTAAGATATAATTTTAAAATTAATTACTAATAAGATATGTAAATTGTATATCTAATTGTTTTTTAAGCTTTAAAAAATGAGTATAAAGATTTGTTTATCATGAAATATAGAAGATCTTATATTTGAAATGTAAATTGCATAAATGTATAATTTAATTAATAATGATGTATTATAGTTAAATATTGTCAAGGAAATCCATTATTTTAGGAAAATTAATGAGTTCAATCATTTAAGAGTATTTATAAATAATATGAGAAGATAAGATACAAATGTATGTGAAGTTTAATTATTGTTGATTATTATGTAAAATGAAATTTTTGAATTTTAATGATTGTATTTAATAATTATCAATTAATTTGTGGTTAATTTATTCTAATTTTCATATTTATTTAATTAATTTTATGGAATTAGACTATGATTTTTAAATTTTCATTATACAAAATATAATTTATTTAAATTCAATATCTAAGCTATCATGAATAGATAATCGATCTTATTAAGATATTATTTAATATTAAGGATATCATAAGATTTATATTAATTTTAGAGTATATTATATTATTATTTATGGTTTTGATAATTTATTCTGTTAATTCACTTTATGGTAAAAATTATCGTTTTTCAAAGGAAAACATTCAATATTAAATGAAATAAGTTTACTTTATTTCCATTTTGATTTTGTCATCCTAATGTGCTTCATTTTTAGAAGAACAACCAGGAATGCAAAATAAAATATATTCAATAAAATTGGAACGAACTCAATCTTAGGCTAGAAAATCGTTATTCGATTTCATAACAACTGGATAACATTTTAGATCTAAGAGTGATATATTAGATGATATTTCATTAACTTAAACATAATAGAAGGAGAGCATAAAATTATATAATTTTAAAAATACATAATATACTGGTGAAATTAGTTTTGGAGCATCAGAAAATAAATTTAAAGTAGATTAATATATTTTATTATAATATAGGTTATTTTTGATACTGGATCAGCTAATATTTGGTTGAATTCTGCAAGATGTCATGATTATGGATGTAAAAATCATAAATAATATGATGGTTCAAAGAGTTTGACTTATGAACATTTAGGTTATGATTTAGATGTTGAATTTGGTACTGGTGAATTAATGGGAGAAGTAAATAATTAAATAAATTAATAGATCAATGCAGATACTGCCTATGTTGGTAATGTTAAGATTAGAAAATAAGAATTTGCAGAAATAGTTAGGGAAAATGGAGATGTATTTGCATAATCTGATTTTGATGGTATAGTTGGTTTAGCATATCCAACAATGGCTGCATATCATTTTAATCCATTATTTGATAATATCATGCAATAAAAATTGTTGGATAGGAATGTGTTTTCATTTTACTTTTCTAGATAAGAGGGCTCTAGANGTTAAATATTGTCAAGGAAATCCATTATTTTAGGAAAATTAATGAGTTCAATCATTTAAGAGTATTTATAAATAATATGAGAAGATAAGATACAAATGTATGTGAAGTTTAATTATTGTTGATTATTATGTAAAATGAAATTTTTGAATTTTAATGATTGTATTTAATAATTATCAATTAATTTGTGGTTAATTTATTCTAATTTTCATATTTATTTAATTAATTTTATGGAATTAGACTATGATTTTTAAATTTTCATTATACAAAATATAATTTATTTAAATTCAATATCTAAGCTATCATGAATAGATAATCGATCTTATTAAGATATTATTTAATATTAAGGATATCATAAGATTTATATTAATTTTAGAGTATATTATATTATTATTTATGGTTTTGATAATTTATTCTGTTAATTCACTTTATGGTAAAAATTATCGTTTTTCAAAGGAAAACATTCAATATTAAATGAAATAAGTTTACTTTATTTCCATTTTGATTTTGTCATCCTAATGTGCTTCATTTTTAGAAGAACAACCAGGAATGCAAAATAAAATATATTCAATAAAATTGGAACGAACTCAATCTTAGGCTAGAAAATCGTTATTCGATTTCATAACAACTGGATAACATTTTAGATCTAAGAGTGATATATTAGATGATATTTCATTAACTTAAACATAATAGAAGGAGAGCATAAAATTATATAATTTTAAAAATACATAATATACTGGTGAAATTAGTTTTGGAGCATCAGAAAATAAATTTAAAGTAGATTAATATATTTTATTATAATATAGGTTATTTTTGATACTGGATCAGCTAATATTTGGTTGAATTCTGCAAGATGTCATGATTATGGATGTAAAAATCATAAATAATATGATGGTTCAAAGAGTTTGACTTATGAACATTTAGGTTATGATTTAGATGTTGAATTTGGTACTGGTGAATTAATGGGAGAAGTAAATAATTAAATAAATTAATAGATCAATGCAGATACTGCCTATGTTGGTAATGTTAAGATTAGAAAATAAGAATTTGCAGAAATAGTTAGGGAAAATGGAGATGTATTTGCATAATCTGATTTTGATGGTATAGTTGGTTTAGCATATCCAACAATGGCTGCATATCATTTTAATCCATTATTTGATAATATCATGCAATAAAAATTGTTGGATAGGAATGTGTTTTCATTTTACTTTTCTAGATAAGAGGGCTCTAGAACCTCAGAATTAACTTTAGGTGGATGGAATTAAGATCATTTTGAAGGAGAATTGCATTTTCATAATGTGGCAAATAAGTATTATTGGTTATTGGAGGCAAATAATATTTTAGTAAATGGAAAAGATGTTGGATTATGTAAAGGAGGTTGCAGTGTTATAGCAGACACTGGTACTTCATTGATAACAGGTCCATCTGATGATTTATATGATATGTTAGATGCTCTTAATATAGATGAAAATTGTAAGAATCTCAAAGAATTACCAACCTTAACTTTTGTATTGGATGGAATTCATTATGATCTTGATGCACATGATTATATAATGAAGATAGATTCATATGGAAATGAAGTAAATAAATAAATATTATATAATTAGATTGCATATGGATCTTTTGCATCTACAGATAGTTTCTTAGAAATGGGTGGAGGTTGTGAATGTATTGGAACATTCATGCCTCTAGACATTCCTTTCCCTTAAGGACCAGCTTGGATTTTGGGTGACACTTTCTTAAGCAAATATTATTCTGTTTATGATAGAGATAATGATAGGGTTGGGTTTGCTAGATCAAAATGAACATATCTTTGTAATCAAAATTTCATTCATTATTTTTATTAAAAAAGTATTATAATTATTTCTTTTATGATTTCAATAAATAATGGATTAACAACTATGATAGTTAATCTTAATAAATTAAATAAATTTAATTGATTCCAAAATCAAATTTCTAAATGTAATCATCATTAAATTAAACAAACTAATTAAATTGTTCGAATTAATTTCTTTTAGTTATGTCTAATTCATAAAATCAATCATAATTTTAAATTGTTATAAATAAATAAAACAATGATTAATAAAAGTATATATTAAATCAATGGTCATCATTGCTTTAAAATAAAACAAGTTCTATTTTTAATTAATTTATAGCATATTTGTATTTTATATATAATAAGTATTTTAATTATTTAATTTATTTAGATAAAAAGTTGTTTAGAGTTTGTATTCTTTAATACTAAAATTCTATTCTGATTTTTCAATTATAATTATGAGGTTAACAATCTATCTATATAATAAATTTAAATTAACTAAAATTAATGTATAATTTTTGGGATATTTTTTGGTTTAAAATTAAAAATTGTTTTTTTATTAAGTATCAAGTTTATAAATGATGTATTTAAACATGATTAATTTATCATATTAAGCTATGGCATTAATTAGTATTTAGTATTATACAAATTTTTATTAGTTTTCTAAAACAATAAATTTTAGTTTAAATATATAAAAAAGTAAATAAGTAATTAAATGGACAAAAAAGGTAACTTTGATAGACTTAGAAATAAATTGAAAAGTGATTTATTTAAGAATGAGAATTAATAAAAATAGAATGTTTAAGAAATTATCAATCAATGTCCATAAATATTAGAATATGTTCATTGCTCAAGTTAAAATGACTTTAAGGAAGATGCACCTAAAATAATTGATTATCTGTCAAATTAGAAACAACTTGAATAAATGAAGCAATCATTCAAAAATATCTATCAAATTGGAAAGATTTTGGGTGAAGGAGCTCATGCAGTTGTTAGGTAATGTTGGTAAATAACTAATCCAGATGAAACCTATGCTGTTAAAATTTCAAGGAATGCAGATCCTGAAATAACTGAAATAATGAAATAAACATTCCTTAATACCATGGCTTTAAATCATCCTTATATTTGCAAAACAAATATGCTATATATTGATCCAAATATGGAATGTTCATATTTAGTAATGGAATATTTACCATATCCAAGTCTATAACATTTATTAAAGGAAAGACAAACTTTAGATCTAAATGAAACTTGTTTAATTATAAGATAATTATTTGAGGCTGTTTCATATATTCATAAAATTGGATTATGTCATAGAGATATCAAACCAGATAACATTGTATTTGATAATGACACCAATACCATTAAGTTAATTGATTTTGGTGTTTCAAAAAGATTTCTTATACCTGAAAAAAATTGCAAAGATATCAAAAATAATCTTATGTGGACAGTGACTGGAACAATGCCATATTAAGCTCCTGAATTATGGGTTGGTTCTGGATATTCATAATAGATTGATGTTTGGGCTATAGGAGTTGTTTGTTATTAGATGTTATGTGGTAAATTGCCTATTGATTAAGAAAATCAAATGGAATGTTTTTCTACTTAATCAGAATATACAAAACATTTTCTATAACCAGAATTTCTTAAATTACCACATTTAGTCATTGATTTTCTCAAAAGAATATTGAAATGGAATCCAGACAAACGATTATCTTCTTCTTGTAATGATATATAATAAAATTTTAGAGGCTTTACTTCATCCATGGCTTTATTAACCTAAGATTTTCTCTAAGAATCAAAAAATGAGATCAAAAGATGACATCGTTCTTGGGTGTAGTGATAGACCACTTTTCGGTATTGTAAGGTCTATGTAAGCAAATATGAAAATATTACAATAATCTGTTTCTAATTCTAATGAATAATTTATTGATAAAAGAGATTTAACTAAAAATCATGGATAAATCATTATTGCTTATAAAGAAACCAGTTAGCAAATCAGAGAGAAATCGATTCACTTTTAATAATCAATCCATTCAATTAATCTTACCAAATGTACTACTAAATCAAATTCCGATGATGTCAAAGACCTTTTTGATGTTATCAATTTTTGTGACAGCAATTCCTCCTTTGAATCTTTAGAAGAAAAACAATAATTATAAGCTCAATAATAAAAATAAGCTTAGCAATAATAGCAACAAAAATTAGGATTCTCATAACGACTAGGTGTAATAAAAGAGGAACCAGAAACTCCATATAGTGATAAATTTAAGAAAACAATTGAAGAAATGGATTAGATTTGATTCATTGAATATTTATATATAGTAATATATTAGTTATGACAAAAGCAGAAAATTAAGTTATAAAGTCATAACTGATACTTTAAAAATGATGCTTTCTTCTTATTATCAATATATATTTTTCATAAGTTTATTTATTTAAATTCGCCATAATTTTCATAAAACAAATATTATTGGTACATGATATTATTAGACAAACACAATATATTTATAAATATAATAAAATATATAATAAACAAAAAAAAAGAAAAATTAATGAATAAACAAGTAATAAAGATTCTATGATGATCAAAATATAAAATTTAGGAAGATGATTGAGAGATCTAAAAATGATGGAAGTATCTTTTTATACCAGTATCACTTTAATCCTTAAATGATTAATGAAAAATCTAGAAATATTTAATAATGTAGAATAATATATACTTTAAAAATAAGAAAATAAGTGCTTATTAATAATTAAAGAATTAGGATAATAATGATTATTAAATTTAGGTCCAATAAAGATTAAAAGAATTGTGTATATATAATATTACAAATTAATATTAAATGAATAACAAATTATCGATTCCAATATTTTTATCATGACTTTTCATCTTTTTTATTGTTATGAATTCATTTTGTCTCCTGTTTTGCCATCAAGAGTATCTATTGAAGTATTATCAATAAATTAAACTTTCAATTATTTTTATCCTTTTTAATCATTCTGTTCTTTTGAGATTTGGCTATCTATATTTTTTTTTAGTATTGTATTTTTTTATGTGTTTTTTATAAAATTTTCATTATTTGATATTTCATCAAAATCAATTTTATCAAATCCATTTTTATTAGCATTTTTTTAATCTTATTCTATTTAATATTATTAATTATGATTTCGAACTTAAGAAGAAGATAAACCATTATTTAAATTATATTAAGTTCCTTTACTTTCTTATTCTTCTTTTATTATTTGCAAATTAACTTAAATTTCATATTCTTTTTTGAATTCTTCATTATTAATATGTTAATAATTGAGATCGTTTTTCTATTTTTAATTAAAGATAGTTCTTTCTTATTATTATTCAAATGACTATATTTAATTCATACTTATATTATTATGGCTTATCCCTTCTATTTCTTCTAAGAAATCTTCATCAATTTCACTATCTTCCTCATATTATTTTTTATTTATTAGTTTTTCCAAAGCCCCTTTAACATCCTTTAAAGCTGATTCATCTAAACTTTCTGTTGGATTATATTTTCTTTCAGGTCCATCATATCCATCTTATTCACCATAACCAGCAGAATTATGATCTCCATAAATAAATTTTCTTAATTAACTTGTATTTAATTTAGAGTTTGTTTCAACTATAGATCCAATTCTACTTATATTTTCCATTGATTAAATAATATTGTTTTTTTCTCTCTTTTGACGTTAAATCAAAATTAATGGAATTGATATCGTAAGATTATCAACTTTAACAAATAGATGTTTAACAAAAATTACANAATAAAATATATAATAAACAAAAAAAAAGAAAAATTAATGAATAAACAAGTAATAAAGATTCTATGATGATCAAAATATAAAATTTAGGAAGATGATTGAGAGATCTAAAAATGATGGAAGTATCTTTTTATACCAGTATCACTTTAATCCTTAAATGATTAATGAAAAATCTAGAAATATTTAATAATGTAGAATAATATATACTTTAAAAATAAGAAAATAAGTGCTTATTAATAATTAAAGAATTAGGATAATAATGATTATTAAATTTAGGTCCAATAAAGATTAAAAGAATTGTGTATATATAATATTACAAATTAATATTAAATGAATAACAAATTATCGATTCCAATATTTTTATCATGACTTTTCATCTTTTTTATTGTTATGAATTCATTTTGTCTCCTGTTTTGCCATCAAGAGTATCTATTGAAGTATTATCAATAAATTAAACTTTCAATTATTTTTATCCTTTTTAATCATTCTGTTCTTTTGAGATTTGGCTATCTATATTTTTTTTTAGTATTGTATTTTTTTATGTGTTTTTTATAAAATTTTCATTATTTGATATTTCATCAAAATCAATTTTATCAAATCCATTTTTATTAGCATTTTTTTAATCTTATTCTATTTAATATTATTAATTATGATTTCGAACTTAAGAAGAAGATAAACCATTATTTAAATTATATTAAGTTCCTTTACTTTCTTATTCTTCTTTTATTATTTGCAAATTAACTTAAATTTCATATTCTTTTTTGAATTCTTCATTATTAATATGTTAATAATTGAGATCGTTTTTCTATTTTTAATTAAAGATAGTTCTTTCTTATTATTATTCAAATGACTATATTTAATTCATACTTATATTATTATGGCTTATCCCTTCTATTTCTTCTAAGAAATCTTCATCAATTTCACTATCTTCCTCATATTATTTTTTATTTATTAGTTTTTCCAAAGCCCCTTTAACATCCTTTAAAGCTGATTCATCTAAACTTTCTGTTGGATTATATTTTCTTTCAGGTCCATCATATCCATCTTATTCACCATAACCAGCAGAATTATGATCTCCATAAATAAATTTTCTTAATTAACTTGTATTTAATTTAGAGTTTGTTTCAACTATAGATCCAATTCTACTTATATTTTCCATTGATTAAATAATATTGTTTTTTTCTCTCTTTTGACGTTAAATCAAAATTAATGGAATTGATATCGTAAGATTATCAACTTTAACAAATAGATGTTTAACAAAAATTACATTCACAGTTAGAATGTATTAAAAACTCATTATTTTAGTTTTTAATGTACTTTATGGAAAAATAGCCGTTTTATTTGTTTCCTTTCCTATTGGTAAAATTAAATTAGCATTAATTTATTTTGATGAATGTGCTTTAATTTATTCTAAAATAAATTAATTTACATACCATTTATTTCTTATTAGAAGATTTCAAAATAATTAGATAATTTTCTTTTTTTTTCTTTGTATAAAACTATTAATTAAGACGAAATCTTTAATTCAAATTTTTAGATAGCAATATTTGATTAATTATTGTCAACTTATAAAATTAATGAGATTGTATCTCCAAAATAATATTATAGTGTCTAAAGTTAAATTGTTACTTTTGTATTCTAAATTTTAAAATTTCTTTTACCCCTGTTGAAAAACAACATCTTTTATCTATTTTTGTAGCTCCTTGATATTCAATTGGAATATTATTTTGAATTGCCATTTTTTTAAATATATGAACTACAACCCTATTTTTTTTTGGTACTTTGTATAAATATTTTCCATCTTAACTTTACAAACTGACTGAGAGAAAATAAAGAACTCTACATTATACCATTTTATAATAGTTAATTGTAAAACTTGGATATAAAGATGGTACTTCTAATTCAAAATACTTTTTACAGGCTATCATAGGCATTTTTCTAATAATCAGTTTAATTGTACTTCCCAAAATCTGTTATTTTTTTCTATTTTTTGTATATGAATTATTTAAAGCTAAAGAATTAGTTAAATGAGTCTAATTAATTGACTTTCTCTTATCCACAAAGCTATTTTAGTTTTATTTATATTCTTACTTTTATATATAATAGACCTGCTTTAATGTCGTTTGTTTTGATTTTCATGTATATCACCCCTTTAATAATCTCTCCAGGATAATAGCTAGGCTTATCGATTTTAATAGAAATCTATGCTTATTCTGAAGTTAGAGTATATATCATATTATAATAAAATAATTAAAGATTAATCCCATTCTTCGTTCAAAAATATGCACTTTTAAATTTTTGGTTCCAATACAATCTTTAGTTAAACTAAAATTGTTTAATACAATTTGATTGTAATATTTAAAAATAAAATCTTTATAACTTAATTTTAATCATTCAAAAATATATAATGAATATTTTCAAAAAATACAATTTATCATAATGAATTTCATATCAAATTTAATTAGCAACTACATAATAATACTAAAATATACCTTAAATTGTTTGATTTCAATCAAAAGATTATCAATAATGATATTAAATTCAAATTATTTTTTCAAATGATTTTCGGCTATATCATTTATATATATTTATCTTGGGTTGAATATAACTATTTTCATTTTCTAAAACTCTCTATATAAAGAAATATCCAATTTTATCTTTAAAATTAAAATTTCTTTTCAAACCTTAAAATTAATAATAAAATAAAATATTGAATTTTAGTTTAATAAAATCAAGTTTCAAAAGTAAATTAATATATAAATAATTAAGTAAGTCTTAAATCATAATGATCAAGACTTTAAGAAAAGGAAAATCAATTAAAATTAAGAAATCAAGGAAGTTTTATTATGATGACATAAAAAATAATATTATTTTATCTTATATATTTATATTTATATTTATATTTATAAACTTAATTCAAATTAAATAGATGGTCATATGAATTTATTAAATTCTTCTATAGATTAGAAATGTCTTATTTCTTTAATGTGAAGTTGATTATCTTAAAAATAAAGCTATTTAATTAATCTTATATACAAAAATAATTTACTTCTTAAAAAATTCACGTAGTTAATCACTTGAATTTTATGAATCAGGATATATTTTTTTTTGATATTCTCTTAAATCACTCTCAACAATATATAAACTTTTTTCAAGATTAAGAGGTTTGGAAAAGACTATTATCTAAATAAAAAATTCTAATTATAAAATGATAACTTTGAATCTTTAGGCTCGAATTAATCTAATATAATAATAATAATTATACATATAAGTTTAATAGAGAACCTAATCTAATGTAACTGATGGAGGAAGTTATTCCTTTTCTTTTTAAAAATTATCTTAATTTACTTTCAAATCTAGATTCTCTACTTTAACTTAAACTTAACTTATTTTATGTTTAGCTATTTCCAATGTTTATTTATCTATTTCTTATTTAATTTAAGGTTAAGGATTTTCAATTTTTTTCTTTCTTGTTTCAATTCTTGGATTCAATTTTTACATTAAATTACATAAAAATTAAAATTATTCTTAACAAAATTTCTATTGATCTGGCATATTTAATGATTAAAAGACTTCCCCATAATAATTATATGTTATAGCAAGTAAATGTACCATTCTTTCTTTTTAAATTTCTCTTGGTTATGATAATATTTATTCCTCATTCTAGTTATATAGAATTCTAAATGTATTAGAAATAAATACTCAACCAAATTTAGCATATGTTTATAGTTTATACTAACTTCAACATTCTCATATTGTGATTATGATAATTATTCATATATTAATAATGCTTTTGTAATAAATTATTTAGCATCTTATTTATCTCCTTTATTCAAAAATACAAAACCCAAATTCTCCAATAATACTCCCATTTAAAATTAAGAAACATTAGTCTCTAGTACATAACTTCTAGCTGCCAAAGCTCTCATTAAATAACTTTCTGCCTCTCTAATTTTTTTTCTTCTCATCAAAATTACTCCAATATTATTTAAAGTCTATATAGTATACTTTAGAAGATAATAATAGAAATCGATATCTTCTATTTTTGGATAAACCTATACTTCAGTTGGCAATTTAAGAATCATTAACTTTTCATTTGATGAAACTGTTTAATTGATATCTAATAAATAAAGCTATTATAAACAAGAGTCGTACCATAACTTTAGAATATTCAGTTAGTAAATCAGGCTCTTAATTAAAATTCTTTAGAGCTTTTATTAAGACTTTTTCTAATTTTTTGTAAATATAATAAGACACTTTATAGTCATTGTTGCTAATAGCTATAAAGGTTTATTAGTATCGTGCTTCTATATAATTTTTTACAATTCCTTTTATTTCTACTAATCGATAGCCTTCTGAAAATTTATCAAGTACAAAATCTGTTTCATCATCAATTGAATTTTTATCAAACTCATTATGTTCTTTTTATGCCATTTTTTAAATAAAAATTATAATTTACTTTAATATTAAATGATAAGTAAGAAAACTATAAATAAATATATCATAGTAGGTAACTTAAAGATAAAATGAAAAAAAGTCATTTTGTTATTTAAGTTATATAAAACTTATATTTTAGCAGTTCCATAATTATAATAGATAAATTAAAATTAAATTTTAGATGAAATCTGCAAATAAAAATATTTCAGATGTATATTTTATGAATTAAAGAAACCATTTAAGTGAAATAAAAAATGAATCTATTTACTTAGATTATTTTGATGAGCATTAATAATAAATTGAAGTACTGGAAAAAAAACTATTAGAATAACAATCAATTAGTTAAAAATAAATTGAAGAAATGGATTCATTAAAAAAAGATGTTCAAAGTGCAAAAAGATTAATTGATTAAACATAAAATAAATTAGATTAATTTTATTAAGAAATGAAGTAGAAAGAAGAATAATTATATATTTTTGAAAAGTAGTTAAGAGATAAAGAAATGGAATTGATTAATAAAGAATTATCATTAGTGAATCGATAAACATAAACAGAAGAAACTTCAACTTCATATTGTTAGGAAAATATTGAGTCAGAACAATAAATTGATATTGATATTGCTCAATAATTATTCGAAAAAAGAATTCATAAAGAATATAAAGCACTTTAAGAAAAATAAAAGGAATTATAAGCAAGAGAAAATGGAATAATATTTAGAGAAAACAAAATAAAAGAATTTATGAATAAACTATCATCTTCAATGTGAATATTACTATTTATATATATATATATTTATCATAACATCCCAAAAGGATTATTAATTAATCTAAATTCAAGTTTATCACATTCAATATATATTTTATAGTAGGATTCATTAAATTAATAAATTGATTTACCATAATTAAATATGTTGAACTTCAATTTATCATAAATATTTAAAATAATATTATCTGCTTCGATAAATCCTTAATTCTGTTAATTTTTTATCCCTAATTATACATTTTTAGAATAATTGATATCAAATAATCCTGACAAAGATTTTATAAAAAATGATTCTGTTTTTATATTACATTTCAATCTTCCTGAAAATTTTCCTGTATTAAAAGAATTTGCTGATGATTATATATAAAAATGATTATTTTATGCAATATTTTCTAAAAATTAGAATTTTTACATAATTGGATAAATTTTTTTGTATAATTTATACATAACTTACATAAATTTTACATTCTCCATTTTCTTAATATAAATTTGTTACTTTTGAAATAAGTAATTTTTTAATAGAAACATTATTTTTAATCTATAATTCTCTTCTAATGCAGAATTTATTTCCAAATTCTTAGCTTTGACTCTACAGATTTCTGATTTATCTTTTAAGATGAAAAATTACCACTCAAATCAATATCAATATTTCGATATAGTTTTGCATCTATACCAGTTGATATATGCTATAGATCTCCATTAATTATTTCATTATAATTATAATATTCAGGAATATTTATTTTTGTTTGATAATTTCATTTTTCAACGTTTAAAATTTGACTTTAATCTTTTTAATCTTCAAATAAAAAGCCTATTCAGGTTGACTGTAATATTCACAATTATCTTCCCAATGAGTCTATAAAGTTACTTTATTCGATCTATTTAATAATTTAAAACTAACTGTACTTGCTTATCCATATAGAGAATTGAAAGAAGAAAATTTAAATAGAATATTGTTTATCATGATTAATTTTAATGAAGAGAGTAAGTATAATTTAGAGTAAATTATTGATAAAATTTTGGATATCTTGATGTAAATTAGCATTTCTTTAACTCAAATCAATAAGTATTATTATTTCTATAATAAATACTTTGAAAATCTAATTTGTTAATTATAAATCATAAAACCCTATAAGAGGAGTTAAAAAAGAATAATTCTATAATGCATTTATATAATTTGTTTTGAATGATATAGATAAATAAGAGTAGAAGATTATTAAAAAGTGATTAAAGTTTTTGATTTATTTAAATATATTAAAAAACAATTTTTGAAAATCTTTATGATTAAAAAAACATAGTTTACATAAAGGTGTTTTATAAAAAGATCTGTATAATTTTGTATTATAATTCCTATTTAAATATCTTCGTATGTTATAATTTTAATTAGTCTATGTATTTTTGAATAAAAATATGTAAATAAATCAATGTTCTTCAAATTTTACATATCTTCCTTCACTTACTAAATAGTAACCACCAGCAACTTATAGCTCAATTTCATTTGTATATTTTTCCATTAATTTCCTATCTTCATCATGTTTAATAGAAAATAAATCACTATCAAGACTACCTCTACCAACAAGGTTTGAAAAATTTGATAAAGCTTAAGAAACAGAAGCTTACCTTTGATATGCAACTCTTGTTTTAAAATTATGAGTTTTGTTTATCAAAGATGTTTAATTATCAATTTAGAACTCATTATTAATTTGATCTTATTATATGGGAATTGTAATTGATTTTCCTGATTATACAGAAGTTTGCATCCGAATCTAAGCAAATTTTGATTTCTACATTAAATCATTCTAATCAACTGAATTTAAATAAGGAACTCTATCTCTTAACTCTGATTCATTAATACTAGTATCCAATTATTTTGATTATTTTGATTTATAAAAGATTGCTAATACTATATAGAATAAACCAAAAAATCCAATAATAGATAGAAGAATCATTCCCCAACGAGATGCTGATCCTCCAGTTTATTATTATACATAACCATAAAGAACTGGTGCTGGTAAATAACCTAAAAGTTCTTGAAATAAATGACTTAACGAGTTTCCACTTGATCTTTATTCTCTTGGAATTGAAGTAATCATTATACCCATAATTGCAGGAACAGCACTTCCACCAAAAAAGAGTAAAAACCATAAGAAAAGTAATACAAATGCTCCATTATTTAGAATTGGTATGAATGCTCCTGATATACTTGCTAAAAGGGCTTCAAAAGCTGCTATTTATATTGCTGTTTATCCATCATAGCCTCCAAAATTATGTAATATTAATCCTCCCAAATATACTCCACTAAGAGGTGCAGTTAAAGATATTATTAAAAATGATTTAAAAACAACTTCATGAGGCATAAGTAATACATTTCTAAGATAATCTGTTATCCAAAATTATACTCCTGTTACAACAAAAAATAAAGAACTTAATGATAACATTGAAAAAACAAAAACAGGATTTGACAAAAAGGTTTTCAAATTTTGCATAAAAATAGTCTTAAAATTTTCTTTATTAACATTTAATTATCCTTCATCTTATGTAGATAACATTGCTTCATCACAAAAATTATAACATAAAAAACAAGGAATTAGTAATAATATTTACAAATAATATGGATATACCCACTAAATAATTTAAATTTGTATTACATTCTATGAAAAATGAAGTGATAATGATGTCACTAAATATCCTGATACAGTCCCTAAAGCTACTCCTAATTACATGTATGTCAACCACAAAGTCTTATGATTTTCACCAAATAAATCTATCCAAACTGGAAAAAAAACTACTAAAAACACCAAATAAATTAATATTGCATACTTAAAAGAATCCTGTTAAAAATCTAGATATAAATAGAAGAATAATATTTTTGGTTAGAATAAATAAAGATAAACTTAGTATGCAACATAATACACTTATTGTAACTATGTGTTTAGTTTTATATTTGTCAAATATGCCTGTGCCAATAAATGAACCTATTACAAGTCCTCCATAAACTGATGATCCCATCATACCTAACTAAAATTAGATTATAATTAAAATTCTTACTTAAACGTCATCTATTCCTAAATCCAATTTCATATCAGTTGTACATGCTGGTATTATTCCATGATCAAAATTTATAAGAGCATTCGTTACGAAATTTAACAGATATATTGATAAATTATTTTTTTCCATTTTTTTTAATTAAAAATTTTCTACATTCTTTTTTAACAAGAATCACTTATCCTTAATTTTTATACTTTATTGATGCTTTTAATATAATTCAAAATATATTATAGTACATATGTACTTATTTATATGAATATCAACCAATTCATTTCCCAAAAACTTCGCAATCAGAATAATTCAAATAAAGAAATTCGTCTTCTTTATCTTTATATTTATTATATAATTCTTGAAGTGAAATATCTATTATTAATTAGATAAATTACCATCAGAAATTATATTATTTCCGCAATAGAAAAACAATGTTTGTTAAGGTGATAATTAAAGTTTGACTCTGATTTAGGTTTTAAAATCAGAAAACTTGACTGTTTAATTGACTAAGAATCTACTTTGTTATAAACTAAATACTATGGTCTTGTTAATGACATTATCTTGGCTTTTGGATGCTTTTAAACAACCATTGGTGTCATCTCTGGGTATTTTTCTCTATATTGTTGCACTCTTTTCTTCCTGTCTTCTAATTTATGTTATGCCTTATAGTCCTTCATATTCTATGTTTTAGTGTTATCCTGTGATTAGTTATTCATTATTATTTTATAATATTTTGAAATTAATATCTGAATAAAAACTTTGCTAATTTATCAAGTTAATTATTAAATATAGAATGCATTTCTTATATATATATAATGTTTATATTGAATAGCATTAAAATTTTGATCTAATTTTGTTTATTTAATTTAAACAAATATTATAGAATATTAATAATTAAAATCAATTTTTTTTATTAATAGAATTTATTAAGTACAATTATTATTTTCTATTTAAGAATAAATTTTATAATAATCTTATAAGATTATTCATTAAATGTATTTTAATATATAGTAAACTAATATATATAATACATTAATAACTATTATATATTTAATATAATAAATTTCATGTAATAGTAAACCAATATTAAATTAAATGATAAAAACACAAAGTAATCAAATTATAAGAATGATTTAAGTATTATATTTTTATCTATAATTCTGTCTGTGTATTTAATATTAAATCTTTAAGCTTGATTTTATTTTATTTTAAATTATTTTATTTTAGCAAATTTTTAAAAATACATTACAAAACACAATGCTAACCATTAAAAAGAATACAGAACTTTATTGTTAAATTTTATATAGATTAGTTTTTATATAAAATCATAAATTATAATTATAAGTTTGATCAAATAAAACTGTTATCTTCTTGACTTAGAGGTTTTTGCAAATAAAATAATAATTTAAAGTTTGATTCATAAAAATATGTACAATTAAAGTAATCTAATTAAAAATCAATTATTTTATAATTTTAAATACATTATCTTATCAATCCAAAATTATTAATTTGCACCCATCGTATAGAGGTGAGTACAGATGCCCCCCAAGCTTCTAGGTCGGGTTCGAGTCCCGATAGGTGCAAAATATTTTTAGACTCTTTTATAAATTATTTTCTAATTTACTCAGATAATTTATAAATAAAAAGAAAAAAAAAAAGAGAAATCTTTAATACTAATGTTGATAAGTAATATACAACGTTAAATCATTTACTTAATTGACTCTAATCAAAAAACTATGTAACTCCTTAATTTTCTGAATCAAAAAATAAATAATATCGTAATTTTAATTTATATTAAATATCCTTTTACAAGTATTCTATATGAATTATCTTGACTGTTCTGCAGACTTAATTCTATTGTAAAGGATTAGTAATTCTATAATCAATTAAAAAATAGCTTAAAAATAGGATTTAATAAAGTATTACATAAAATTACATTCGCTAAATTCATATATTTATAAATTATGTCAGACATATAACTTTAATTAAAATTATAAGTGAAAAAGTAATATTTTTTATTAGGAATATGAGATTACATTTTTTTTGAATCCTATTTTTGTTAAATTAGGTTTTGTTGATTAATTATTCAATTTTAATTTCTTTGTTTATAATACTTTTATTGATAATTTACAAATATATCTTTAATCAATACTTAAAAATATGGACAATATTTAAAATATTACAAAGATTCAAGGTACAAATTACTAATTGTTTATTCGTAAAACTTAAATCAAATAAATCAATGACCTCCAAAGAGGGTTTCCAATAAATGGATACAAAATGAACATTTCACAATCACCAAGATTAAATTATCCAATAAAATTCAAAATAACTTTTGATAAACAAAAAAAAATAACATCAAATTCTGTAAAACATGAATAAAATAATACATTTGGACAATTAACAAATAAGTGTCAAATCTATCAATAATACATAAAAGAAATTATAAAAAAGAAAAAAAATACTAATGTTACTACAATTGAATAAACAATAAATTAATTTAAAAAAAATAAACAAGAAACATCACTTTAATAAGATAAAAGTTTTATTATACCAAAATTTATATAACAAAGAAAATAAAAAACAAAATTTTTATAGAAATAAACAATCACTGAATGTTCTTTAATTGAAGACTTAAAGCCATGGGAATCATATCATAATTCTTTAGCTTTTTTTCAATGAATCTTTGATAATATTCATTAATTCTATATAATATTCATATTAATCAGAATAAATTATTCTCTTCTACGAAGCATGTTACTACTTCTATCTTAGTTGCAATTATATTTTAAACATCTCTAATAATGGCAATTTATTTATCTCTTTCAATTGTATTTTATTGGTATTATAATTCATATTCTTAACATTATTAATTTCTTTATTAATTTCCATTCTTGGCAGCATTGAATTCCTAAGTTAATTAATTAGAATATTAATTACAGCATGAGCATCTCTAGATCTCTTATCTTAAATATCTCTATTTCTAATTGTCTCTTATAAAGCTTCTTCATCACTTGATTTCTCTCTTGTCAAACTTTCAATTGCATTAAAAATGGCAGCTAAAATAGTATCAGTATCCTATAAGGGTAGATAATATAAATACTCTGGCATTCTTTGCTTCTGCCTCTTCTTCTGCTTTAATACTTTCTTTGATAGAATCTCTAATAGCTTCCATTTTTTCAATTAAAGTCTGTACAGCTGTTGGTTCCAATGTTGAAGTTAAAGCAACCATTGCTGTAATTGGGTTTTCTTCACTTAAACATTATTTTAGATATATACCCAATTTTTGCTAATTAAACTAAAGCTTCATTAATTGCCTCTTCTTCAATAAATGATCCAGCTTTGTGTTATGCTGCTACATCCCATACTTAATGTAATTTTGGAAGGATAACTTCAAAGGCTTATACCATCTCTTTCATTTAAGTTGTTCTTGTTGAAAAATCTAAATTATCTTATCTTCTAATATCTCTTAAAGTATCATCCTTAGCTTAGAATACTTATATTTATCTAGCTTTCTCATTTATTTCTGCTTAATAAACTGCAATAGCTTCATTTAATCTTTTAGCTTTAAATTCTGCATCTTTAATTTCATTAATTGATAAACTGATTCTTTGGCTATAATTTTAAAGATCTTTCTTGCATTAAGATCCTATTTATGCTCTTTCATTATCAGCATCAATTTATTTACCCTATTAAAATTATAATATAATTGTACTTCCAAATCTCCTTTTAAGTCATTCAGCAATTTACTAACAGCACTTAAAGATTCATTTCCTCTCAATTACAAAGCTATTGTCTATAATATCTTGGAACCAAGTGGATGATCTTAAATCTCTTCTAATTTAGAATATGAAGGATCATCTTAAAGTGAAAGCTTTTTATGGCCTATGATTACTTATAAAATTATACTCTTTTCAAAGGCAGAATGTTCTTCATCATTTTAGTGTTTCTTGCATACAATTGGATGTGTAAACAAGCACAAGGCAATTACTATTGCTACTAAAATTTTCATTAATTTATAAACTAAGCGTTTTTGAAAATTCTGAAATACAAAATATCTTAAATTAATATATCAAGAAACAATCGTATACAATAGAATAATCTATTATTAGATAATAAATAGTATATATAAAATCACAATCTAACCATTGAATTTCCATATAACATTTATCCCATAGACACTCTTTAATTATTTGAAGCATTTCTATTTTGAGATACTTTGAATTAAGCCATATTCTAAGTATTTTAACAAGAGTTCAGAGCATTTTAAACTGAATGATATTGAATCTACTATTACTAATATTGATTAGAATGATTTTGTAAAATTCTAATCAATATTATTATTAATAATTTACTTAATTAAATCTTAATTATATAGTTATTATGTCTATTGTTAAACTTGAAAACATTAATAAGATTGAATCTAATTTAAATTAGTCTATATCATTTTTTTGTTTGTAGATGAATTCCCTCTTTTTAATGGAGTTTATCCTTAAGAGACATTTGCTACTTGTTTAATTGGTGTAGATAATTAAGAGGTGTTTCTAGTTTGCACATTTTATTACTACTATTCTAATATAATTGGTTTTTGCATAAGAGTTGGTTTAACATATTCAAAACTTTCATCTTTTTATGCTATTTAACTGTATTAACCACAAATATATGAGGATTAAAAAGGTTTCTCATGGGATTGATGCAATGACTAGAAATATTAAATATCACAAGAATTTTTTAATCTTGATGCATTAGATACTTTGAATTAAATTGAATGATTATTCTAATTTTTTAGTATTTATTATGAATTATTTATTGAATGACATCTTAATTTTTATGGAATTTATTAAGCCATCATTTTTATCTAAGGTTTTTTTTATAAATCGTCGAAATTATTTTCATCGATTTTCTCAATTTAATCATTTATTTAATCACCAAAAGATGCTGTCACCTTTTTTAATGGTAAATAGTTTTCTTTTTACACTTAATTTATTTTATGTAAATTTAGTCTAGGAATTGGTGCTTCTTTATGCATTTTATCATTTCTACAATGAGGATTCGGAACACATTAATGTAAATTATTTAATCTATTATTAATATCCTATAATGTGGACCTCAGCAGTTCACAACTAAGATCTGACCTATTATAAAATTTGACAATATTACTCTTAACGAATAGACATATAAAATTTAATAATAATATATATAAATTACTAATTATTTCTTTCTTTATTTATGTTCCTAATGAAACTAACTAATAATAAAGATATTATAATTTTTTTTCGTTAATTTTAAAGAGACTAAGCTCTATTATTTTTGATATTATTCAAAGAAAATTGAAGATTAGATTCTTATGTAATTAAAAAAAGTTAAATAAAACTAACATTCTTATAATTTCAAATTTTAGTATTAGTTAATAATGAATCATTTTTTAAGTTATAATGGATTATAATTTGTTATTAATAAGCTTTTAGTTAATTAAATTTATCAAATAAAATAGTGTTAATAAAATATTTATATTCATTTTATTATAATTAAAGTAAGAAAGGTATTATTTTATTTTAATCTAGATTAAATACATAATAATAAATTTTGATATGAAAACAAATACCTTATCACTATTTATTAATCTCTATAAATTAACATTATTAACATGGATAATAATTTTAAGAAAATAAAATATCAGGCTTGAATTATAAATCCAAATAGTTAATAACAATAAATTGGAATTTTTATTCAACTATTTTTTGACAATATGATATTCTTGATCATAAAATATCCATTTTAATAATTTTTATTCAAAATTTACAAAAAATTAATAAAAATTTACTTTTTTTTGACTAATTTTAGTTATCATATCATATTTTTCATATTTCTAATAATTAATTGAATTAGGTTAAATTGAAATTAGCAACTCAAATAGCTAAACTTTATTTGGTAAAACACTATTATAAATGTGAATTAAAGTAATTAATTAAATCTCTTTTCCTTTATAAATCTATAGCTACATAGAATTTCCTAATAAAACTTAGTTAAAAGAATGAGATTTTATATATATATTTATTGTTTCATATATTAATATATTCAAGCACTACTAAATTTTATAATGAATTTTTAAAATAAAAATCATTTTTATAATCATAATAAAATATCTTATATTATAATTGAAATCCAAACATATTAATTTGAAATTGTACAATATTTGAATAGAACATATATAATGAAGGTTTTTAATTGATATCATGAAACCATTTATTCGTGTTAATTTTTAAGCTTCTTCAAAAGAGCCATTAGTTTGTCTTCCATTTTTTCTGTTTTAGTATTTTATTTAATAGTCTTAAAAGTTTATTTCGTTTGTAACTTTTAAGACTTTATATCAGTGAGTTCGGAATTGATTGATTAACTTAGATTAGCAAGAATTTTTTATTTGATTTATGCATTAACACCATTGCTTAAACATTGAATTACTTAACTTTATTAAGAATATATTATGATATTTCCAGTATTAGTGTTTACTAAGATTGTGGCTACATCACAAATAGTCTTTCTCCTTCTCTTCTTTTAAGGAGAAAAATAATTAGTAGTATCACTGTAGTAATTTCTTAATATATGTTTAGCAGATGAATATTTAACTTTATGAATGATGGCTGCCTAAGGGATTATAGAAAGATTATTACTTAATAAATTGGTAAACGATCTTTAATTACACTATATACCAGATTTGCTTTAGTATCAGAATCAATACGTTTTCTCTTTTTGATTTAATTTGCCTATAGATTAACTTAATTTATTTGGTTGTCTTCTTTTTATATTTCTGAGAAGTTCATAGAAGCAGACAAATCTATAAAATAATATTTGTGAAAAAATTAGCATTATTCATTATTAATATTCGAATAATTAAAATTGATTTTCAATACAATAAATATAAATTTAATTTTTATTTAGAAATGTGTATAAATGTAAATGATTTAGAATATCATAAAAATAGTATAAGATATTAAAAATTAATAAATTTATGATAATAAAAGAATAATTTAATAAAAATAAATATAGATATTCAACTTACTTCATCTTGGAAACACTCAAATATTAATTCTCCTTATTCATTTTCATATTCTCTAATCCTATCTTCAGTTTTTAACTCATTTAATTCCAAAGTTTCAGAATTGTCAAGTGAAGTGTCTTTTGGATGAAACATATGGGCACATAAGTCTAATACTGTTTTTTTATCTATCTCTGCTGCTTCATTCTCTTATTTAATAGTAACAATATAAATTTACCTGTATTTATTACACTATAATATTCAACAAATTCACTTATTCTATCTATAAATCTGCATTCCTCCATTTACTTAGCAAAATTCTCTTTACTCAAATAAGATAAACATATTAAAACATGCATCAAAACTGAAACTTAAATTTAATCTTTAATGAATTTTAATAACTATTCCATTACTTAATGTGCAAATCTAGGTTAATGTTCCAAATATTATAAAGTATATGGAGTATGTATAATATTGGCCAATGTAGCAGAAGCAAAATCAAGACAAAATACATGAATCTTTGTATTTACTGATTTTTAAATTAAGTTAATAATCCATTAAATCATTTCATTATGTACATATGTTGGTATTACTGTATCTTTAATACTTGCTTTTTATAAAATTGCCAAACAAAATCTTTATGTTACGGAGCCGTTTTCTTATTCCTTTAAAATTTTAATTATTTTTTCCATTATAATCATATTTCCATTATAAGTTAAATATTCCACACCTCTTAAAGTACTACTTATTACACTTATTAAACTTGCTATTGCATGTCTAAGACTTTAATTGTTTATATCCAATAAATGAACAACAAAATCAAATTTATCTGTAGATTCAATATTAAATACATCATTTCTAATTAATTCATAAACAAGATTTTTTCTTAATTCAGGTGCAATTTATAAAGCATTTACTCTTAATGAAAGTAAGACCTCTATCATACCATCTACATGCTTATCCTAATAATTCTTTAATAACTTAGTTTTATGTTCATGCATAACTTATTCAGTAATCAATTCTGTTCCTTCTGGTTTACCTTCATTTATTATTACTTTATGATATTTTCCTAATTAAATTTTATAATTTTCTAAAGTTTCACTAAGATTCTCATTCTTTGCTGTTTCCTTTAATGAATGCAGTAATTACAATAAATTAATACTAACTGAAAATATTTATCTTCCTGCTTATAAAATTTATTAGTATTTTTTATTAAATTACTTTTATTCCTTTTCTAAATTGATTTCTCTTTTTGTTTTATTATTATCACTTTTTAACAATTAAAATATACGAGGTAATTCTTCTCCTGTTTATTTGATAACTTATTATTTATTTAACATCTATATATCAATATTAATTATATACTTTATTGGAAACCTATTTACTTTTAATTTCTGCTTCATAGCATTCTAATGTATTTGAATAATTAGAGTATCTTAAGTACTCCTTAATATATTCATTGATTTCATTACTATCTGGTAAAGATGATTATCCTTAATTTGAATTTGCACCTCTCATAACAATATTTGAATAAATTATATTACCAAAATTTCCTATAAATTAATTTGTATATATATAAGAATAAATTTTTATAAAAAAAAAGATATTTATTTATGCTCTCATTTCATCGTCAAGCTACAAGATAATTGCTCTTAAGTGCTCGATAATGTTTTTCTAGTAAAGGTGATAAGAAACCATCTCATCCAAAATTTGTATTTGGTGTTCCTAAGGAAACATTTCCTAATGAAAATAGAGTAGCTGCAACACCTGAATCTATTAAAAACTTAGTTAAAGATGGTCATTAAGTATATACTAATTATATTTATATAGGTTCTGATAGAGACTGGTGCAGGTTTGAAGGCTAATTTTGCAGATAATGTATATCAAGAAGTTGGAGCAAAAGTTGTCGATTCAAATTCAGTTTATGACTAATCTGATGTAATCTTAAAAATTAGACCTCCAGATAATACAAAGGCTTTAAAGGAAAACTAAACTCTTGTAATTATTATTAATAAAATTAGACCTCTTTCATATACCCAGCATAGAATAAAGAATTACTAAACTAATTATAAGAAAAGAAAATTACAACATTTGCTATGGAATGTGTTCCAAGAATTACTAGAGCTTAAACATATGATGCCTTAAGTTCTATGGCCAATATTGCAGGATATAAAGCAGTTTTATTGGCAGCAAATGAATTTGGTAGATTTTTTGCTGGTTAAATGACAGCTGCAGGAAAAGTACCACCTGCTAAGGTATTAGTAATTGGAGCAGGAGTTGCTGGTTTATCAGCTATTGTAACTGCTAAAAATATGGGAGCTATTGTTAGAGCATTTGATACTAGATTAGCAACAAAAGAATAAGTAAAGTCTTGTGGAGCTGAATTTTTGGAAGTCAAAATAAATGGAGAAGTTGTTGATGGTGCAGGTATTGGTGGATATGCTAAGGAAATGGGAAAAGAATATTTAGAAGCAGAATTAGCTTTATTCTTAAAATAAGCCAAAGAAGTTGATATAATTATTACAACTGCACTTATTCCAGGAAGACCAGCACCTAAATTATTATCAAAAGAATTAGTAGAAAACATGAAATAAGGATCAATTATTGTTGATTTGGCTGCTGAAACAGGAGGAAATTGTGAATTATGTAAACCAGGAGAATTATATAATCATTAAGGAAAAGTTAAAATTATTGGATATACTGATTTACCTAGCAGATTACCTACTTAAAGTTCAACATTATATGCAAATAATATTGGAAAATTGATGTAATACATTGTAGGAACAATCAAAGATCCAAATGGAAAAATGACACAAGTGGATTTGAATGATGATGTTGTAAGATAATCATTAGTAACATTAAATGGAGAATTGAAATGGCCACCTCCTCCTATCATTACATCTAAGAGCGAACTCTAATAAGCTGATACATCAAAAGCTGCTTCTCATAAAAAATAAGAAGTTAAAGTAGATCCATATAAATAAGCTTGGAAGAATGTAATTAATACATCAGCTTCACTTATGGCAATGATGGCTTTAGGTTATCAATCTCCAAATATGGAATTCTTAAAAATGTTAAATACTTTTGCTTTAGCAGGAATTGTGGGTTATCAAGTAGTTTGGGGTGTAACTCCAGCCCTACATTCACCACTTATGTCAGTTACAAATGCAGTATCTGGTATAATTATAGTTGGTGGTATGGAATTGATGGATGGAAAATATTTGCCAGGTTCTTTTACTGGGTTATTGGCAGCTATCTCTGTTGCTATAGCATCACTCAATATTTCTGGTGGTTTCTTAGTCACATAAAGAATGTTAAATATGTTTAGAAGACCCACTGATCCTGCTGAATACAATTATTTAATGGCATTAGCAGGTGCTACAGGAGTACTTGGATATTATGGTGGACTCTATTATGGAATTCCAAAAGAACCATTAACAAATCTTTCATATTTAGCTTCATCAATAGCTTGCATATTAGCACTTGCTGGATTATCACAATAATAGACAGCTAGAATTGGTAATAGTTTTGGTTGTTTGGGAGTTGGATTGGGTGTAGCTGCAACTTTAGG
Source organism: Paramecium primaurelia (assembly GCA_905182975.1). Classification (NCBI taxonomy): domain Eukaryota; phylum Ciliophora; class Oligohymenophorea; order Peniculida; family Parameciidae; genus Paramecium; species Paramecium primaurelia. The sequence goes on from CAJJDM010000001.1 coordinate 743,813, forward strand.
ATATAAAGGATATTCTCCAGAATTATTAGCTTAATGGGCATCAATGGTTATGTTAGGTGCTACTATTGGAGGTACAGTTGCTACAAGAGTTGCTATTACTGATTTACCTTAATTAGTTGCTTGTTTCCATTCATTTGTTGGATTGGCAGCAGTATTAACATCTATTGGTAATTATTTACATGTATTCCCTCATTTGGCTGAAGATCCAGCTGCACTTGTTCATAAATTATCAATCTTCTTTGGTATTTTCACAGGTGGTATTACATTTACTGGATCACTTATTGCCTTTGCTAAATTGTAAAATCTTTTGCCTTCAAATCCAACTGTTATTCCTTATCATAATTAAGTTAATATTGCATTAGCAGCCTTATCTGTTGCATCTTTATTAATATATAATTAAACAGGTAGTTTTGCTGTTGGAATGACAGCCTTATTAACAGCAACAGCTGCTAGNTTAGTAGAAAACATGAAATAAGGATCAATTATTGTTGATTTGGCTGCTGAAACAGGAGGAAATTGTGAATTATGCAAACCAGGAGAATTATATAATCATTAAGGAAAAGTTAAAATTATTGGATATACTGATTTACCTAGCAGATTACCTACTTAAAGTTCAACATTATATGCTAATAATATTGGAAAATTGATGTAATACATTGTCGGAACAATCAAAGATCCAAATGGAAAAATGACATAAGTGGATTTGAATGATGATGTTGTAAGATAATCATTAGTAACATTAAATGGAGAATTGAAATGGCCACCTCCTCCTATCATTACATCTAAGAGTGAACTCTAATAAGCTGATACATCAAAAGCTGCTTCTCATAAAAAATAAGAAGTTAAAGTAGATCCATATAAATAAGCTTGGAAGAATGTAATTAATACATCAGCTTCACTTATGGCAATGATGGCTTTAGGTTATCAATCTCCAAATATGGAATTCTTAAAAATGTTAAATACTTTTGCTTTAGCAGGAATTGTGGGTTATCAAGTAGTTTGGGGTGTAACTCCAGCCCTACATTCACCACTTATGTCAGTTACAAATGCAGTATCTGGTATAATTATAGTTGGTGGTATGGAATTGATGGATGGAAAATATTTGCCAGGTTCTTTTACTGGGTTATTGGCAGCTATCTCTGTTGCTATAGCATCACTCAATATTTCTGGTGGTTTCTTAGTCACATAAAGAATGTTAAATATGTTTAGAAGACCCACTGATCCTGCTGAATACAATTATTTAATGGCATTAGCAGGTGCTACAGGAGTACTTGGATATTATGGTGGACTCTATTATGGAATTCCAAAAGAACCATTAACAAATCTTTCATATTTAGCTTCATCAATAGCTTGCATATTAGCACTTGCTGGATTATCACAATAATAGACAGCTAGAATTGGTAATAGTTTTGGTTGTTTGGGAGTTGGATTGGGTGTAGCTGCAACTTTAGGATATAAAGGATATTCTCCAGAATTATTAGCTTAATGGGCATCAATGGTTATGTTAGGTGCTACTATTGGAGGTACAGTTGCTACAAGAGTTGCTATTACTGATTTACCTTAATTAGTTGCTTGTTTCCATTCATTTGTTGGATTGGCAGCAGTATTAACATCTATTGGTAATTATTTACATGTATTCCCTCATTTGGCTGAAGATCCAGCTGCACTTGTTCATAAATTATCAATATTCTTTGGTATTTTTACAGGTGGTATTACATTTACTGGATCACTTATTGCCTTTGCTAAATTGTAAAATCTGTTGCCTTCAAATCCAACTGTTATTCCTTATCATAATTAAGTTAATATTGCATTAGCAGCCTTATCTGTTGCATCTTTATTAATATATAATTAAACAGGTAGTTTTGCTGTTGGAATGACAGCCTTATTAACAGCAACAGCTGCTAGTAAAGTTTTAGGAGTTACATTAACAAATGCTATAGGTGGTGCTGATATGCCAGTTGTAATTACTGTTTTGAATTCATATTCAGGATGGGCATTATGTGCTGAAGGTTTTATGTTAGATAATCCATTATTAACTATTGTTGGAGCATTGGTTGGATCATCAGGTGCTATTCTCTCTTATATTATGTGTAAAGCCATGAATAGAAATTTAACAAGTGTTATATTTGGTGGATTTGATGTTAATCCAGCTGCTATTTAATCTACTAAAGTTGAAGGTACTCACACTGAAATCAATGTTGAATAAGCTGTTGAAATGATGGTTGGTAGCAAATCTATCATCATTGTTCCTGGATATGGTTTGGCAGTTGCTAAAGCATAATATCCAGTTGCTGAAATGTGCAAGACACTTATTGATTAAGGAATTAAAGTTAGATTTGGTATCCATCCAGTTGCTGGAAGAATGCCTGGTTAATTAAATGTCTTATTAGCTGAAGCTGGTATTCCTTATGATATTGTGTTTGAAATGGATGAAATTAATGATGATTT
>CAJJDM010000001.1:747330-989843 GCA_905182975.1 Paramecium primaurelia
GGATCATCAGGTGCTATTCTCTCTTATATTATGTGTAAAGCCATGAATAGAAATTTAACAAGTGTTATTTTTGGTGGATTTGATGTTAATCCAGCTGCTATTTAATCTACTAAAGTTGAAGGTACTCACACTGAAATCAATGTTGAATAAGCTGTTGAAATGATGGTTGGTAGCAAATCTATCATCATTGTTCCTGGATATGGTTTGGCAGTTGCTAAAGCATAATATCCAGTTGCTGAAATGTGCAAGACACTTATTGATTAAGGAATTAAAGTTAGATTTGGTATACATCCAGTTGCTGGTAGAATGCCTGGTTAATTGAATGTCTTATTAGCTGAAGCTGGTATTCCTTATGATATTGTGTTTGAAATGGATGAAATTAATGATGATTTCCCTGATACTGATCTTGCTGTTGTAATTGGAGCTAATGATACTGTAAATTCAGCTGCTGAAGAGAATCCAAATTCACCAATTGCAGGTATATTATTCAATTAATTTTTTAGGAATGCCTGTATTAAGAGTTTGGGCTGCTAAATAATGTATAGTTATGAAGAGATCCATGGGTGTTGGATATGCTGCTATTGATAATCCAGTATTCTATAAACCAAATAACAATATGTTATTAGGTGATGCTAAGAAAACTTGTGATGAACTTTCCTCAAAAATAAAAGAACATTTTAAATGATAAATTAATTATGTTGTACAATTTCATATAAATATTAAATATAAAATTCATTTTATCAAATTTGTTAATTTATCTATTAATTCTTAATTTTGACTTTCTGAGTATGCTTTAGCTACCAAAACATTTAGAGTTTAATTTGGTAATCTATCCTTTACTTGCATTAATTCAATTACATATAAAATTAAATCATCACCAGATAATTACATTTCATATATATCTTATTATAATTTAGAATATAATTATTATGATCCTAATTATTTTCTTGCCATAGATACATAGATTGACATCATATTTTCAATTCTAATATGTGAATTAATTATATAGTATTCTATTTCTGCTTCACATAATTCTAATGAAACAACATTTTGTTAGGATATAACTTGTAATGATTATGTAAATAGATCTTCATTTATAGTTTTTAATTATTTTCTAAATTATTCAATAAAATCATTCCAAAACTCAACATTACCATTATTTGTCAATCCCATTCCTGTTGCTATTCTCATATATGAATGAAAATCCTTATCTAATTTTAAACAATGTTAGGCAATATCATCCCATAATTATTTATCTTTGTATTATCCCAATGCTAAACCAATGCAAGCAGCACCCAATTATTCTGCATTTGTTTTAGTAACATCAAATTCCTTAATAAATTTATTCATTATTTATATATTCTAATAATCATAAAAAGCAACCATTTTGCCCATTAATGACAATCCCATAGCATATTATTAACAATTTTCAATTATCTATTCTATTTATTTGACTTATTCCTTTGAAAAATTGGAAGTAGGCAATATGATTTTATCTAAAAGCTAATATTTGATTTATTAATCTTCAACATTCTTAATTGCTGTCAATAAATAGTCTGTATTATCATCATCCACTAATTAGTCATGCTTCATTAAATCTACAACACAATTTAATTGTTCTCCATTTAATTATGTAAATTGTTGTCTTGTATCCATTATCAACTATTTGAACTCTCTCAATCAAATTATTCAATACCTTAACAACTTATATCATGTTTCCCTTTGAATTTCATTAACTATTCTAACTTTGAACTTCTCATTACTATCTTCATTAAATTTCGCAGCATTTTAAAATAAAAATAGTACCAGAAATATAATTTTAAAACATACTTATATACTATGTTTGTTAGAAAATACTTAATAAAATCATGTCTCAAACACTTAGTAATATAAAAGTAATTCAACAATGAATCCAAAAAATTGGGAAATTCTTAAAATTGCTTTCAGCTAATAATATATAATTAATTAGTTGTATAGGAATTAGCGCTTCTTTGAATCTAGTAAATAAATTCAAATAATTCGCAGGCTTCGACTAGAATGAGCAGTTAAGAACTACATAAATAAGCAATTAACGAAAATGAAATAGCATATGATTCAAACCAAGCTACCAGCAAGAAGGGTCGTAAGCACAAGAAACTAGAAGACAAATAAGAACTCAAAAAGCCAATTGATGGAAAACAGTAGTTTGGTGATAAGTCTATATGTCGACTCTGCTAAGTATCAACTATGTCTACACTTACTATTATTTGCATTCGCTGTCATTTCAAATACCATTAGGAATGTATACGCAAATAAAACAAAGAGCCTCAATTTTAGGATGGAATTAAATGGCATTGTTTGTCTTGTATTGATAGGATAGCAAAGAGAAAACTCAAGGAATCAAAACCATAAAAAAAGAAACAATGCAACTAAATACAAGAATTCTTTTAAAAAACACTTCAACCATAAGAAGACAAAATCAAAAAGCTTACTGAATTTTAAATTCTTTATCCTACTTATATATAATAAGGTAGAGTAACCTTTCCTATCTTGGATGAATATTTAACAGCCTATTAAGGTTTGTTTAATATTGAGCCTAAAAAGAAACCCGCCCTTCGTATAGACCCGGCAATTCCTTAAGAAATTTTTGAAGATGTACTAAAAATTTGGGATTCATACAATAATATGAACGAAATTATAAGTGACATTCTTCAAGAACAATAAATGGAAAGTATGTATATATTCCATATTATTTTTAGCTTAATTATAGACAAATAATATTGGAACTTTAATTCATTTTTAAGATAATCATACATTATATAATCAAAAATCAAGGATAGAAATCTATCTTACTTTATAACATAATCCATAAGAATTAATCTTATTTTTTTGTTATTTCTATCTAAAATAACTTATTGAAGATTTAGATATAGAATAAATGCAAAAATAATAATATGTATTATATATATATAATGAAGAAAATACCTTATTGGCAACTTATGGGATATTTGTGGTATACTAATAGATAGAGGTATTATCAATTGATAAGAGATGATGTTAAATCCTTACCAACCAATATTTTTAAATAAGGAATTTTATATTTACCAGATTATTTAATTGATTTTGGTGATTATAAAAATATAAATAAATTGACAAAGTTAGTAATAGCTTTGGTTGATGGAATAGAAACATTAAAGAGAACCTAATTTCTATATTAATATAGAACTGAAAATATACTTACCAATAATAGAATGAAAACATAATTAGGAATTCAAATTAAAGAGCAAAGAAGTAAATAGATGGAAATAAATAAAGAAATTATAGAATCTGATGGGAATTATCAAATGGCAAAAGTAAAATATTTGGCAATTTTTTAGTCTAAATTATTAGAAGATGGATTAAGCAGAGTTGAAACACAAAAATTTATTAAATAAAAGGAAAGTGCACAAAAGTAATGTCAAAAATTAAAATAATAATCTTAAAAATTAGAAAAGGAAATAAATATATTAATTGAGAGATTTAATTAATAAGAGAAAGTATTATTATAATTAATATATTTAAGGAATTGGCTATCATATAAATTTCATCATTAGTATTAAATCCTTCTGTGTTTTTAGGATATGATAACAAGAATAGTTAATATTATTTCTTTCTTTGGGAATCAGACAAAATATTTGTTTGTATGAAACATTCTATAATTGATGATGAAGTTTCTTAGTGGGGTTATTATGATATAACAGATATAAATATATTAATGGAGGTATTTTGTCAAAAAGGAGTTAAAGAAAATTCATTAAGAAATAACATTTTAGAATTATAAAGAGCAAAGTTATTGATAGTTTATTAAAATAAGGAAGAAGAGGAATAAAAGGAAGATAAATTAAAGAACTCACAAAACAATAGTGAAATTGATGATGCAGAAAACAATAGTAATAATAGTGTTAAGGATAATAATATAAATAGTTTAGAAAATTTAGATATTGATATGTTAATATAGGAATTTTTAAATATTGAAAATATGCTGACTGAGTATCTAAATCAAAGAAACTCAAGATGGTGCAGTAGTGAAATTAGAAATTAATTTTTAAAGAGTTTTCAAAATGTTATTGTAAAAAAATTAGATAAGAATTATAATGAATAAGATCTTGCTCCTTTTTGTAAAGCAATAGAATATTTTGTTGATAATACTATGTTGTAAGAGAAATTAGAATTAAGACCTGAAGAAGAAGTTAATGAAGATGAAAATCTTTAACTAAATAAAGATGATGAATCATATTAATAATAAAATAGAAAAAGAAAAGTTGTTGAAGATGATTCATCTGCTGAATAACCATTATAAACAGCTCTTTAATAATTAGAATAATTAGATACAGGAAAAGTGAGAATTAGAAAATTGCCAATGAAATTGTTTGGCACTTATTATGAAACTTTAAGATTAAATTTAATAGAACAATTAAAAAAAGATTGTAATCTAGTCAAATTGAAAATATGTTTAGAAATTCTTGGTTAAATAATTTAAGACTATTTAAATAGAAAAATTACATAATAAATAGTGACACAAATACCTGATAAAAAAAAAGTAGAGGAAATAAATGTTAAAAAATAAATACCAATTGAACCTATTATAGAACCAGAAATTAAAGTGTAAAACTTAAGATAAAGGGTTAAGTTTTAATAATAATCAATATATATGGAGAGTAAATGGGATGATAAATGTAAGAAATGTGGATTAGGTGGTAAAGTTATTTGTTGTGATACTTGTCCAAAAGTATTTCACACCAAATGTTTAGGACTTAAAGAAGTACCAAAAGGAAAGTGGAATTGCTTAGTGTGTTTAAGTAATTTTGAAAGATAAGTCAAAACCAGAGCAACTATAAAAAAATTAGAAAATCATTGAACCATCGTTTTTATTATTAAATAATGATTTGTGATATAATTGATATTGCACTCCGTACACCTCATTAAAAAGAAAGAATTTCTTTTGCTAATACTACAGCTTCTCCAGCTAGTTCTAGTGATTCATCATTTGAATCAAAATAAATTCCTAACTTAAAAATTCCCAGACCATTATTAAGTCAAGATGAAAAATTTGAAGCATCATTATGCTCTTTTGGTATTGTGTTTTACTTATGAGACTTTAAACTATTTATGCCTGATGAAGGAAGTCTATTTAATTAAAAATTACTTACATAAGAACTAATCGAAATGAGATTTATATTAAATTAAGATGAAAGACAAATATACTAAAAGCTACAACCTTTTTATTACAGTTTAGAAATTTGTGAGGAAAATGTAGTTTTTTGTTCCTTATTTGTAGATACTTAATGATGATAGAACTACTTTGATGCTTAAGAATATTCCTAAATACATGAGACCAAGTGATCTAAGGAATCTCTTAAATAAAGACTTTAAATCTTTATTTGATTTTCTCTATTTACCATCTGATAATAATGTAAATAGCTAAATGCTATTATTAGAATGAAGGAAATTTAGGTTATGCATTTGTTAATTTCCTTTACCCAGAAACAGTTTTATAATTCTTTAAGATATACAATAATAATAAATGGAGTATTAATGATAAAGTAGACAAAGATATTTATTATAAAAGCAAATCTGCCAATTGAAGTATGCAAAATTACAAGGGAGAAGAGATCTTATGAACTAAATAGATGAATGACTCCATTTTATTAAGAAATTTTGATGATTTTATTTTTTGTTCAAATTTTTGAGAGTAAATAACTTTACATATTGTTTAATTAGTTAAATTTATATTTAACAATAATCAATTTATAAAATATTTATTATCATCTTAAAAAAAATGAATAGGATGAAAAAATTAATACAGTAAAAAGGTCTCCTACCTGCTAAACCTTCACAAAATGATTTATTGAATGAAGCAAGACAAGCCTTTTTAAAAAAATAGAGAAACTAAAAAGAATAAGAACAAATTCAATAATTTATGTTATCATTAAGTTTCGTATAAAAATTGAAAGCTTAATATGGACCTCTTATTGTTGCTGATCTATGTAAAAACATATCTTATTTGAGAATACCTGCTGGTAATCCAAGTAAATATCTTATTAATTATAGTCATCTAAATTAATAAAGAAAACAGAACTTTTTATGTAATCTTATCTGGAAAAGTAAGTATTAGCATATATGTTCAAAAAGGTTAAAGGAAAAGTTCTTTGAAAGTTATATAAAATAATAACATTACTTAGCACACTAGTATATAATAAATTCAATAATCTTCAACATAAGGTGCACTTCTATCTCAACCATCTTTAAAAGGAGAAGAAGATTAGTTTAGTCTTCAAGAAATTAAAACACTTGAATAAGGTGATTCATTTGGTGAATTAGCCTTAATAAAAGATAATCTAAAAGCAACAGCAACAGTCACAACTAAAACAGATTGTGAATTTGGTTGTTTAACACGAAAACAATATATAGATATATTAGGAAAAATCAGTAAAGTTATTATTATATTAAGTTTAGAATTTACATCATGAAAAATTAGTATTTTTATAAACAATTCCTCCTTTAAGATTATGGAATGATGAAGATCTAAAATAATTATCTTATTATTTGGTTTTGAAGCATTATGTAAGAAATTAAATAGCTGTTAAAGAAGGAGCAGATAATTCTTAAATATTTGTTGTTAAATATGGAGTATTTCATGTTGTAAAATAATATCAAGGATAATAATTAATTTTAAGTGAACTTTAAGAATCAGAAATATTTTATTAACATCCTAGTGAATTGAAATATTAATTTACTCTTAGATGTGCTTCAGATGGATCCAGTTTATATGAATTCTCATAATATGACTTTAAAAAATATGCAGAAAATAATAGCTTAGAAGATTTTATAAATTTAGAAAAACAAAAATAAATTTGGAGAATGAAAAAGTTTGAAGAAAGAGTATATGATGTTAGAGATGTACATCATTAAGAATAAGAACTTATTGAAACTAAAATAGAATTTAAAAAAACTATTAAATTATATGAAGATCTTAATATTAGATGTAAATCTGCTAAGAGAAAAAAGACTCCTGTTTAAACTGAAGAAAATGCTTTTCAAAAAACTTAAAGATATGCTTAATTGGCACTTAAGAAAAATTAAATCCTTAGATTTGGGGATGATTCTAGTGAAAATTCATTCACACTTCCTGCTATTAGAAGTACTTCAAGAAAAAAGATTTACGTAGATTTAATTGATACAGAAAAGAGCTTTGAAACACTTGATTAATACAAAATTGGAGATAGTGAAAAATACTAATTGTACTTTGATCATTCACATCCTTGGAGGAATTTAAATCAAAAAAAACAAATTTATAATTGAAAAATTAGTATCTCAACTTATTTTGAATACTTTTCAATAGATATTACTCTATTAAATTTTTTAATTTTATAATATTAATTAACTGTTGTTTATCTTATCTTTACTTTTATAAAGATTTATCTTTTTATTTAAATTTAATTTATAATAATTTTTTAATTATTAAAATAACTTCTTATATTTTTAATATTTTTTATTCTAATTTATCATAACTTACAATAAATTTGATTTTAAATTCATTCATAAAATCTGGCATATTAATTATAGAAATGAGACATATCATTTTAGTTTATAACTACTAATTAATTTAAATTCCTTTATAATTAATAAATTTAATAATATAAATGAAGTTATTTGTTTAATATAATTATTATTATCAATCATCAATATTTTACTCACTAATTCATTTATATATTAAATTTATATAAATATTGCTTGATTTACAATTATTAATAAGAAATCTTTTATCTTAAATCTTTTCTTTATTAGAATTTCTTTAAACATAATAATTTTATTGGCGAATTGTTTTCTGTTATTTTATATTAATAGATTTATATCATTCTGAGATAATGACAGGGATTATGTATACATAAATTTAAATAGAGTGATTATTATTTACTATAAATTAATGAATTTAATTGATTCTTTATTGAATGAATTCTAATAACTTTTGAATGATTAAAAGAAAAATCAAGTTTTGAAACCTCTAATTTAAGGAATAATTGATGAAATCAAAAAGCATAAGTCATAATAAAATTTACCTATATAAGAAATCTTAAAAATTTTTATTAAGCTTCCTGAAAGTAAAAGTAATTAAACATCTGGAATTGCTCTTAACATTATTCTAAAATTTATCAATTCAAATTTATTACAAAAAGTAAATTAGTATCTATTTTAGGCAGACCTTCATCTCTTATAATAGTTTCTCTATTTGCTTAAAGATGAAATAAATGAAAATGTTCAATTAAAATTAGTACAATGTAGTGTACATTTAATTAATTATGATATAGTGAATATCAATAATCCTGAAAGCATAGAGAAAGTAATAGTGAATCTAAAAGTAGCTACTTTTTATATTTTTTACTTTAGTAAACTCAAAAAATCCCATTATACGAACAACTGCAATGACAGGTTTAATGGAAATATTAGATTTTATATATATATCATACAAAGATGAACCTCATAAAAATGGAGTTACGATATTTTTACAACTTATTTAAGGAATGAAAGGATAAAAGGTTCCTTTCATTATATAGAATGAGTTTTCTAAAGGAATATGCAGAGATATGATATATTAGATCATCTAAATTTTGGGGTGTTTTTTAAATAAAGATGAATAGCTTAATAAATTAATTGAAGAATTTTCAGGGATTATTTATGAAGAAATGAGTTTAGATTCTGCAGATATTTAATTTAGTATATAAAATTTTTTAATCATAGATGCAAGAAGAATTAGGGATTCATTCAGTATGATAGTTACTTTATAAAGAGACATATCTTTACTTAAACATATTAGTCTATTATTCACTAGATCTCCATAATATGGTTATGTTAGATATTGGATCTTAGAAGGAATTCTGAGTTTATTAAAAGATCCTAAATTAGTAATGATACTATATTAAGGATCTACATAGGAAGAACATTAATAGCAATAAACTACTTTTTTATAACATTTAATTTTTATTGTAAAATTATCAACAGAATAAGAACCTTAATATACTTTAAATTAATCTAATTAATAATAAACATATGCAAAGTAAAAGAATGTATATTAATAAAATATATTAAATTTAACAGAGATTCCCTATTATAATAAATCATTGTTCACTTAAAAATCAAGTATAATAGCAAATTATATAAATAGTTGAATGTATATCTAATTTTACTGATTCGATACTAAATATTGCTAATAAAAATTAAATTGTATTTTTCAATTAGAATTACAAATAAGTTTAATCAAAAATTATAGTTGATGAGAATGGTAAGGAGGTTAATTAAATAATTGAGACAACTTAATAATTATTTTTAAAAACAATTTAAAATCTAATGACAAATTTGAATGATGAAACCCAATATTAAACTATTTTAAATTCATTATAAAATTGGATTTATTTATCTAATTCTTTAGGTTAAGTTAAAACTAGAGAAGCCTTTATTAAATATTTAAGTAGTCTTTGTGTTACTAAATAAAATATAACTCTAACAAAATATCAATTGTAAAGTGCTAAAATCTTATTTAAAATTGCATAAATAGGAAGTAAATTTCATTATTTAATTTTATAGATTTATTAGATATAAAATCATGGTATATAATAATGAAGACTATGTAATAATTTGATACATTAATTTAAAAATCATAAACTTAGAATGCTATTTAATAAGAATAATATCATGAAGTTTATTAGTAAGATATAACATAATTAAACAAAATCTTGGAGGGTTTGTTTTCATCAAGCAACGAATATGAAGATTCCCATTTACTTTAAATGATTGAAGCAATAAATTAAGTTACTTTGAGTCTAATGGAATAATTTAATAATGTTTAGAATCTTGTTGATTCTAAATCTATTTAATTTGGATTGTAAAAAATACATTAAATAACAAAATAAAATTGGTTCAGGATTCATAAATTTTGGGATTTTATTACAGCTCATTTTTTATGTATAGCAAACTATAAACATAAGGCATTTAGGGAAACAGCATTGGAAATCTTTTCATAATTAGTTCAATAAGGATTTATTTATTTTTTAAGACCAGATTAAAGTTGTTGTTGGGATGGAGATAGTTGGTAATCTCATTTATTAAGTCCCATTTAACAAATGATAAATATTCCTTATACTGATGTCAAAGAAACTTTGTTAAATATAATTTTTAAACTTATTTAAAATAATGGACATGAATTGAATATTCTAGGATTTAATACTATTATAGAAATTTTATTAATTAGTTGTGATGGAACAGAACCTACTGGATATGTAAATATTGGATTTCATATTTTGGAATTATTGATAGGGTAATTTATGCATTTATTGGATCCTAAGACAACTAGAAGATTATTACCATTAATAAAATAATTTAGATAAAGAACAACAGAATAAAATATTAATTATGTTTCTGTTGGTTTAATTTGGTAATTAGCAGATAATCTAAATAAGATTTGTACAAATTAGACATCATAAATTGAAGTAGAGGAACTATGGACTGTAGTTTTATAGAGTTTAAAAGATTTATCATTAGATAACACTCCAGATGTTAGATAATCAGCTTTACATATTATAATATAAATAATATTAATTAATTGTGGATCATTTAGAATAAACTTTTAAATTGATTTACTAAAAAACATATTATTTAAGATTTTAGATGATTTGATTGGAAGAGTTGCTTAATTACAATAATTGTAAGTTATTTTTCATATGAAAATTCCAAAATATTTAAAAGAAGAAGATTATCCAAAATTTACTAAATTTTCTGATTAAGATTTATAAACTTCAATTAAAACTTAAAATGAAGTCATAATAGCTTGGGAAGAAACTCTTAAAATAATGATTCAAAATTTAACAAAATTTTTGAAAAAGATTGGATAATAAGAGTTTAAATAATAAGCATAATAATTGTATAATGAAACATTCATTAGATTAATAATTTCATTTAAAATTAACAATTTGGATATAAAATGGGAAATTATTCGTTTAATAAAAGAAAATACAGAAATTATGATTGAAAAAAACTTGGTTGCATCATTTGATTGGGCTAAAGATTTTATTATTTGTATATAAGAATTTATAGGTTAAAAGATTTAAGATAATAGAGATGTTAAAACATTAATCAATAAAATATTACCAGAAGTGTGTGAATTATATGTATTATTTCTAAAAGCTCATAAATTAGAGTAAGACTAATTTCCAGAAGAATTAATTGATAATCTATATGAAAGCTATTAAGCAATTGTTGATTTACCAATAAATATAGAAAACATATAAAATATTAAGATATGGATGGATGAAAAGTAATTACATGATTATGCAGAAGACTTTTATGTTTATCTTAATACTCAATAGGATAAATCTAAATTCTATAATTTTCTCTTGTTTAATATAAAGAAGGAAGGAGGAATGACCAAATTATAGGATTTAGTCATTTACAAATATATACAATTATTAAATACATATATAGAAGATAAATAATTAACTGATCCTGATCTTATTAAATAATATGTTGAAATATGTCTAATTTAATTATCGACTAGATAAAATCAATAAAAAGTTAATAATGTTAAGAATTATAATAAAACAAGTAAACCATTATGGGTTTAAGTTTTACCATTAATTATACAGACAATAGAAATTTGTTAAAAAGAAGAATATGTATAACTTTTATCTGAATAACTCAATTTTACTTAGTAATGGGACAAAATAATAAGTATTGATGGTTTAAAGAGTTGTATAGATGTAGAATTATAAATATGTGAATGGTTACTTTCATAAGATATATTGGATAGAGAAATTATCAATTATTGGGAATTACTATCTAGAAATATAAATTTATATTAATTGGAAGATTTGTTTTATGAAACAAGGTAAAAGTTAATGAATATAGTATTTAAAAAACATAAAAGTTTATATACTTTGAATTAGATTTGCTAATCTTTGGTAACCTAATTTATGAAGGATGAATATATGTCAGGATCAATGCCTTTAAGTAGAAAACGAGTTTAAGAAATTATTTAATTGTTATTGGAATTATAATCATTAAAAGATTTGAACTTGGAACCACATCCATTACTTTAAGTCTTTGAATGTTTAGTAGAATTGATAACAACAAGAGAAATTGACATTAAATTACCTTTATAAAATTTGTTTAAATCAGTAGCATTTAAAATAAGAACGTATAAATGAGATAAATATAAAATTATATAAATTCCCTATCACAATAATATAATCTTCATCCTCAATTAATATATAATAATAAGGTGAATTTTCAATTGTATTTCATAATATATTATATCTATTTATAAGAAATTTCTTATTATAGTTTATTTTTTATAATCTAAATTTTGTTATTAGAAATTATCAACAACTTTTTTATAATATTACTCATAATGTTAATTTGCTTATGTTATAAAATTGATATTATTTGATATATAAAATATCTATAATAAATCCTCCTCTTGTATTTAATTTATGCTTCTAATTAAACTATTCTCTAAATTATTATTAATTATCATTGAAGTAAACATTTTTGAAATGATATTTCTAATATATATAAACCTCATTTTTTTTTAAGAATTTAACTTCATATAAACTCTAATTCTATTAATTTTAAAGCTGTTTAAACTTCAGTTAGAGAATGATTAAGAAATCAATAAATGAGGAATAGGATTTGACTTGATTATATTGATTTATAAATTAAAATTTATATTAACCAACGTCCATACTTTTTCTAATTTTTTTTTTTGCAATTTGAATAAAATCTGCGAGTTAAGATTGATGAAATACAACTTGTAGTTATAATATCAAAAAAAGAAAATAGAGAGTATTGATAAAGAAATATTGAAATATTTTATATATTATTAAAAAGAGACTTAAATTAGATTTGAATATTTTTAGTTATAAAATAACTTATGTGGAGTATATAAAATACATATTGATTAGAGACTATGTTATTGTCTATCACAATATAATAAATTTTTTCATTACATATTATATTATTTTATCAAAATTTTTTGTTGAACCACTACAAATTTCTGTTATTTTTGATTTAATTAAATATTAGGAAAAAATAATTTTTCTTAAACTTTCCTAACTTCAATTTACTATATAAATAAAAAAAAGTGTTTAGTATAACATGGAGATTGTTTTTCTATATTATATTTTAGAAAAAGGTAATATTTTTAGATTTTATATATATTAATATACTAAATCATTTTTAATTAATCATGCAAATCATATGAATTTGAATTATTTGCTGCAAATGAAAAAATCAGTTCATCATATTAATTGTTGAAGTATTTGTTAAAATTTCTTTGAGTTCTATTTTTATATCGATTACATAAATCTGTAATTTTATTGAAATTAGAATGAGGGTTTTATTTTATAAATAAGAAATAAATATTGTTTTATGGTCTTAGTCTCCTTGAATTTTTATATTTAAATTTGATTTATTTAATAAGGCCATTAATAAAAAATGTAATGATTTTTAGATGATGGTTTTAATTATTGTGGAATTACAGGATAGTTGTTATGCTGATGTTAATTCATGAAAAAATTATGATAGAAAATTATCCAATCAAGTAGATTAATGAAATAATGAGAAGATAACTATTTTTAACTCTAAAAATAATGAGATAACAACGAAATGTATGAAATAGCATTATAATGCTAATCAGATGAATATGTTTTATCAATATAAAAAATATACTATATATCAGTTTTTGCAATCAGGACATATATATTTATTAAGTTTATCCGCTTAGTCTTGTGTTAGGCCCACACATTTTAAATGACACCATTTTTAACAAACATCACAAAATATATACCTAATTTAGTATAAGTTGATACTTTAAATCTGGATTGGCGGGCTTATGACATATACAAACTTATTTCCATTATTCAACAGAGGGTTGTAATTTTCTGTCTATAAATGAAGCTCTTGTGAAGTAAACATTATCATTTAACTCTTCAATTTAATCATACTCTTCATAACTGAGAATAATTGCTAATCCCACTATGCTTTCTATTTCAATATAGTCAAATTCATTAGTTTTGAAAACTTCATTTTCTGAAATACAATCCATTTATTCTTTAGGTATACCATAAAGTTCATTTTTTCTATAAAACCATTGTACTTTGATTAAAGGTATGCAATTATCTTCATCATCATAGAGTTTAACTATTTTAATAAGTTTAGCCACATATTCTGATCTGTTGTCACCTTTGATGCATAAGTTTTATCCAACACGATAGATTTAATCCTCATACTTTAACTTTTTATAATTCGTTCTAGAATAGTAATATAACCTAACCTTGACTTATTCTAATTTTATAAAATCCTCACCACTTATTTAAAATCTTTTCTTCTAAGTAAATTTTGGATGCTGCATTATCTCTTCAGAGGAATGCAATCTTCTTTAAGTGTAGATGTAGAAGAAATTCTTTGTTCTTATGATACGGACATATTATATCAATTTGATATTTAAAATAAATTAATCAAATTTTTAATTGCTACTAAATCTTTATATACCAGAGTTATTACCTCATTGGGACTGATGATATTTATATAGTTTCTACATCTACATGATTATCATAATGGGAATCTGTTAATACAAAAATATGATTAATAAAATTTTTTTTTTTTTAAAATATTCGTTTTCAATAAAAAACAATTATGCCAAAAAATTATTTTACACTCATTATTACAATGTATTAATGATGTATATTTGATTTATAACTAGATATTTAAGTTTCATAACAAGAAGTAAGAATACATAATCCAATTAGTATTGTGAATTCTACAAAGAATATTACACAATAAATAAATAATCAATATTTAATTTATTATAATTAATATTATTAATATTATTAATGTGATTAGATTAGAAATTTATACAATAATCAAATTATATTCTTAGATATTTTTTCAAATTAAGATAAATAACTTAATGTTTATTATAAAAAAATGATCATCTTGAGATTCATTATGGAAGTATTTTTAAATTTTATTTTGACAACTTTTAATACATTTAAATCAATGATGATTTCTATTTATCATAAATTTGCTTTAACTATTAGGTTGAATTATAAAAATGATTAAAAAGTAAAATTCACACAAGAATATTCAAATTTTATTTTATAATATAAATAACCATGAAAATTCTTATAGATTAAATAGGTTTTATTTAATTTTGACAAATATGTTTATTTTTATGTAAAATATAAAATTGATATTCATCTGACCTTTTTATTGATATTTTGAGAATATATGTTTATTGTATTTAGTTAGAATTAAAATTTATTAAAAATAAAATTATTTAACAGAATGGGTTAAACAAATTCATAAAATTTACAACAATCAAAAATGGATGTTCCTAAAATCAGTCAACTATAATTTTGGAAGTAATCTACAGATATTCGGTATGGAGAGATAAGAATATTCAAAACTTAAGATCAACATGCTGTAGCTGTTAAAGATCATATTTTTTAAGATGATGAATAATGGAATTAATTCAAAATAATATAAGAAAAATATATGGGAAATGTATATTATAATCATTAATAATTTATAGAAATAGAGTACTCCTTTCTTAATTTAAATGATCGATTTATAACATGTTACAGAAAAGGAATTATGCACTCAATTAACTTAAGCACATAGTGTTTATGAATATTTTGATGAATATTTAGAAAGAGTAATTAATGAGTTAAGTGAAACAAAATAATATTTTGATGAAATTGAAATAATTGCTATGTTACATTGTACAGTAATAAATTGAAATATAATATTAGTTAATGGCATTATAAAAATTGAATGATCAATAAAAATAACATGGTGATATTAGACCTTTAACTATAAGTGTAACATCATATGCTCAAAGAAGTTAATTTCGTTAGAATCATCCATTTTCAGTTTTTAAATTAACTGACATCTAAGAAATGACAGATATGAATGCTTATAGAAGATGCATTGCTAAATAATAAGGTTAATATAATTTAAGTCCTGAATAATTATCTTCTCTTAAACAGAAAGTATTAAGACCAAATATTGATTAAAATAAATCAGATGTATTTTGTATTGGTTTAACAGCATTGTAAATGGCAACTTTAAGTTTTGTTTAGGATATTTATGATATTTAAAGCTATACTTTTAATATGGAAAAATTAGATGATTATTTATTTTTCTTAAAATCTTAATATAGCCCTGATTTATATGATATTGTTGAATCTTTACTTATAATGGCACCTGATAATAGGCCAAATCCAAAACAGGCACATGAACTATTATATAAATACAGATTTTAGTTGGAAGACTATTTTAGAGTAATATTATATGATTATCATAGTCATCTACTATTGCTGAATATATACCAAGTTATTCAATTGATTTTAGAGAATAGAGTGATGTATATCAAAAGTAAAGAGTTGTTGGGCTTTAATAACATACTTTATAAAACTAAGATCCAAATAATTAATTATATCATTAGGTTGAAAATCTTGATTAAAGGGCAAAGATAGCTTTAAAAAGAAGTTAAGATGCCTAAATAAGATTCTAAAGATCACCTAATTAAAAGTTTAAAGTTCCTATTCCTAATTGGGAACCAACTAAAAGTCTACAATAGTATTCTAGTTTATAACCAATTACTTTATAAGAAATTCTACCTTTATAAAATAAATAAATGAATATATAGAGTGATCAAATCATTATTTAGGATCCACCTTCTAATAGACAATCTTTTTTTAAAAATTTAACCAATCCGTAATAATATTAATAACAGAATTACAATGAACATGAATAAATTATACATAATGATGATGAATATGCATATAATCATTAAGAAATTGATGAATAACCAAAACAAAGTTTAGTTGAATAAGTCGAATTAACTAATTCAAATTTAAAAACACTATAATAAAAACCTATTGTAAATTAGTATGATAATAACTTATTTTAATAATAATCATTATTTCAATCAATTAATACAGATTAGAAGAAATTTCCATAATAATAATAATAGTAACTACAATAATAAACCTATTCATAAATTTAATAATAATAATCATATTAATATTCAAATTAAATTTAATCAAAACAATTATAAAATATTGAATAGTAATCTTAAGCTCGATCATCAACTTATAATTATCCCTCAAATTAAATAAATGAAAGTATAAATGATCATCAAAGATCTCCTTATGCTTTATAATAAAGATAATCTTTGGCATTATCTCAAGATAAGGTGATTACCTAATAATTAACAGGGCAATAAGTTGAATAAACACTTTAAAATCTATAAAATAGATAATCAATTCGTTAAGATTCTTTTGGTGTAGGATCTCATAGACCACAATAACCATTGGTAGTACCAAAATCTCCAGAAATAGAACCTAAAAATATATTCCCTTAATTTGAATAGGAAAAATAACCCTAAATTTAAAGATCTCCAATCTAACCACTTGAAAGAATTGATGATGATGATTAAGAACCAAATTATAATCCACATTTAACTGAATCTAATGACTCTTAATAAGCAATATCTGTACAAAGCAAACCATAGAGTATGAGAGGCACAATGGTTGGTAGTTAATCACAATTAAAGGTTCCTCCATCTGTGGCATCTAGATAATAACGTCCAACTGTCTAAAAATAATCAACAACTTCATAGAAAAATATATATAATCTTTCATAAAAGAAAAGTAGTAAAATCATAAAAAAATGAACTTTTATATAATATTTAATTGCTTTAACATACTATAATAACTAAATTATAAACAAAAGAATTTATTCTTGACTTTGAGATTACAATTAATATTTACTTTTTCTAATGATATTTATATAAGATTTTATTTGATGATTTTATTGAATCTAAAACTTCTTTTTATTGTATTTCATTTTGTTTCTTTAATATAAAAAATAAATTATAAAATGGACAAATTGTATAGTTTTAAAGCTAAGTCATAAGTTGGTCACATTAAATCAGTCATTAATTAAGAATAGAAACTATAATTTTACAGTGAAGAAGAAGGTGAAAGTACTAATTCTCAAGATAATACACCTAAGACTATAGTAAAAAGCAAAGTGAAATCACCAACTCAATAAAATGGGTATTAGACAGATGACTCTGATTCTGGAACACCTAAAAACCAAAAGCCAAGAGCCAAACAACCTTAAGGTAGTTTTATTATATTTAATTAGCTGCAAAAATGTCAAGATTCAGCAATTTAGTAAATACAAAGAAAATTGATGGAGATGTTGAGATTGAACCAGAGTTTAGTGATAATGAAAAAAAGTAATAGCCTGTTTAAATATAATAATAAGAAGGAAATTATAACATTGAAGAATAAGCTTAAAGAATTTAATAAAAACTAAATCAACAACCATAAAATCCAAAGCTAAATAAAACTAAGTATTAAATTAGTTATAATTTAGATAAGCTGTCTCGATGTAAAATTTAAATGCTAATTCTGATAATGAGTAAAGTAAAAAGAATTCATAAAATAATGGAAAAGATAAATTAAGCAATCATCCTTTCAGACATTTAATTTTCGGTCCAAATGTAACTGAATAAACATTTAAAAAACATCTTATTCTAACTCAAAGAGGTTTAATTTATGCAAGAAAATGCTTGAAGGGCCCATCTGATAAATTTATATAATCTAAGAAGGTTTAACTTTCAGAAGCTTATCCTAAGAAAGATAGAGCTCTTATATTAGATTTAGATGAAACTTTGATTCATTCGTGTTCACAAAGAGAAAATCCTTAAGTTTATGTTACTGCAGTTGGAGATTTTGGAGAAGAAGCAAAAGTAAATTAATTTAAATAAATTAGATTGGGATTAATATTCGACCTTATACTTCGCTATTTCTTTAATAACTATCTTAATATTATACAATATATATTTATACTGCTTCATCTTAAGCATATGCTCAAGCAATTATTAATTATTTAGATCCGACTAAGTAATACATATCAGGAATTATGACAAGAAATAATTGTATGGAAACTAAAAATGGTTTTTTTATTAAAGATCTTAGATTAATAAGCAATAAAGAATTAAAAGATATGCTCATAGTAGACAATTTAGCTCATTCTTTTGGGTTTTAAATTGAAAATGGAATACCGATTCTTGAATGGCATAATGATTAAAATGATTAAGAATTAAAATATTTAATAGATTATTTGATAGAAGCAACTCATTTTCAAGACCTTCGAGAATATAACATAAAAAAATTAAGATTAGATGATTTATTAGAATTTCATATTGAAGAATGAGGTATTTTTATGTTAAATCATGTTATTTTATTTAGTGTTCCCCTCTTATTTAAAAATTAAGTATATTTCACTATAGAATTAAATTAATTTATAATTAAATACAAATTGTTATTTTTATTGCTCATTTTTGTAAACCAATTTAATGAATTCAACTAGAAATTTTGGAAAAAAAAGAAATTTGCTTGTTTTGGTGATAGTTTAATTGAACGATTGATAATTGTAGGAAAAATAAATAGTAAAATTATACAAGACTTTAGCATTAAAGTAAATGTTTGATTTTGATTCTAATTAAAAATCCAATGAGATTCAAAAAGAAGAGTAATTACATGAAAGTTAAAATGAAATGATACAATAATTTAAATTAAATTTCAAATATGACCACAATGTTCTAACAAGAATTAACAATTTGAGCACATCTAATAATTTATATTAATTAAAATACTATTAAGATAATGTAATAAAAGATCTAATGAAAAAAAAATGAAATTTTAGATCCAATTATTATAAAAAACTTGATTTCTATAAAAGTGAGAGGCCTTATAACTCATAAAAAAATTAAAGGAGCTAGTTATAAATAATTTATGATAAAAATAACTGAATAATATATAAAACATCATTAAAAAAATAAAATCTCTATGAAGATCTATCTATGCTTTCACAAAAAAGGAAAGTATGTATATTGATAATTTGGAATAAGACTTTTTTCTAAAACAAAAAAATCAAGTTTGATCATATAGAATCTTTATTTTCGGAAGCATGAAAAAGCAATTTGAAGATTAAAAGCAAATTTAATTTTAAAGTAAATAACGTTTAATTTAAATAAAAAAATCCCTTGGTTTTTAACTTAGTTCACTATCCAAAGCTTTACTTACTTATTAAGAAAATTAATTAGATTTGAATTATCATATTCTAAGGGGCTTGTAGATGAAATAAAATCTGACATCAGTTATATTTAAATGTCTTCTTGTTTGAATTTATCTTATCATACTCCAATGATATGAGTTTTAAATTCAAAATTGATTGAAATCTATTATTACATAATTTAATTTTTAATTTCATATTTTTTCTAGAGATATTTTACCATATTAAACTTTTTTGGAAATATAATTATACTATATTTAATCTTTTTTCAAGAATAAATAGATATATGAATTCTAATAAGCTAAAGCACCTTTAAGAATTACTAAAATAAAATTTAATATTTTTTAAATATAATTCAAATTCTTCTTCTCTTATATTTAAATATAAACAAAATTTCATAAATTCTTTAGACATGGTTGTTGATGAATTATTATATTTAATTTTTTTATAAACTCGATTCAAAATAAACAATGTTAATTTTAAAGAACTTTGAATTGAAAGTAATAATTTATAAGAATAAAGAAGTCAAATTTAAATTTAACGTTAAAACACAAGTGATTAAAACCATATTGAAAAAATTCAGAGTTTTTGCAACTATTGGATGATATTAACTAAATCCTCCTTTTCTTTAATATGTCTAGATATTTCATTTTGATATTGTTGCAACAACGAATTTGTTCTTTAAAGAATTTCTTACAATTAGGTAATGGTTTATCTATCCTTTTCTCTGTTTGATAGTAATTATGTAGTTTCAATTTGTGATCTCTTTTTAATTGTTTCTTTATTTGCACTTCTCATTCTAGGTTTTATGCTACCTGACATTGTTGAGTTTTAAGATAGTGTTGCTTTTTTAAAAAAGTTCTATTAGATGGTTACTTATTGATTTGGAGTATAAGCTGCACTCAAGTCTTTTAAATATTATTAAGAAAAGCTCTCATGTATAAGCATCTATGAGTAAACTTTAGATTGAAGTACTTTATTATGTGGACCCATCTTAAGCAATTATTATAAACCATGCACTACAATTGATCAAAGTGTCATACTTTAAATTTTATTAGTTAAACTCTTTTAGGATTATTGATTTTTTCCTGCACTTTCAATCTATGAACTTGTAAATCTTCTATGAAAATTTTATGATTTTTATTTTTCTGGTTCAGGACTAATTGTTTACTTGCGTAACTAATCTTTCATAAATTATGGGATTTCAATTTTAGTATTCATAAAAATAAACAATTTAATTAATGAAAAAGGGAGCACCAAAATATTAAAACAAAATTGCATTCAAAATGAGATTTCATGACCATTACACAGAGAAGGTTTAGAATGCCTCTTTAGATAGGTATACTTATAACATTAAATTAGATTATGTGAATTGTGTTTAGCTTAGATTGAATGGAAAATAAAATATGGCAAATATAAGACTCCTCATGATTTATCTAGATGTTATAAATGTGAAAAAAAGAATATCTTTAAGGCATATAGAAGATTATGTGATGCATGTTCTGATGAATTAAAATAATGTTCAAAATGCACAGAACCTATTGAAATAAATGATGATAGTTCAAGTGGTGAAGAAATGGATGAAACACTTAAATGTTTAAGAGAGAGATCAAAAAGAACTGTTCTTAGAAAAATTGAAAAAGGTAAAAATTGTTTAAATATTTAAAGGTGAAATATAATGGGATAAACATAATAAAAAATTTATTGATTGTGAAACAGGAGAATAGATGATTGTTCAATACAAAAAAGATTATATAGATGAAGAAGATGAATAATTATGGGAAGATAATGATGATGATGATGATGATGATGATGAAAGTGAAAGTGAAAGTGAAAGTGAAAGTGAAAGTGAAAGTGAAAGTGAAAGTGAAGAAGAAGATAATAAAATACAAAACAAAAAAAATGTTTAAATTCAAAAACAATAGAAAGGATAAAAATAAAAAATAGAATAATCAAAAAAATAAAAAGCTAAAAAAGTTGAATCAAGTGATGATGAGTCTTTAAGTGAAGAATCAGAAGAAGAAAATTAATTCAATTAAATTGATAAAATTCATCAAAAAGATCCTTCTATTTATTCAGATGGGTCAAATGAGTAAGAAAAAATCAATAGAAAGGAGAAAAATTTTTTATTTTATTTTGATGAAAAATATTAGCTTGAGTAGGATGAATGATTAAAAAAATTAACATTTTCGTGCTTTATTCATTTAATTTCAATATGACCTTCTTATTATTTATATCTCTTTTTTTTTAGTTTTAATACATCAACAATTTTTGGTAAATAAGAAATTTAGGAGAATTTAAATGAATTCAAAATCAAAAGAATAATTTATTTTCAATATTCTTTATAGTATTAACAAATTTATACAAGACTCTTTACAATCAAAAATTTTCTTCAAACATTTATTGAACATAATTTTATAAAATCTTGTTTCCTTAACTAATTTTAAAATTAAATATTACTTAATCAACTTTTATATATTTATTTCTCTTCTTTTCTACTCTTGTTAAATTAAATATTCTCGAATTCTCGCATCCATAATAAATATCCCCTTTTTTTTAATGAGATTTTGTATAATATCTATATACATCACTTTTATTCAAATAAAAACAATAATATTATTAATATGATATAAACTCTTCTAAACCAAATAAAGTATATTTAGGAGGTATTTAAGACATTAACCCTTTTTTCTATGCTATCTTATATCTTTATAATACATTGTCAACATTATATTGTTAACAAAATTCACTGTATATTTATATTTTATCAAAATCAGGAAATAGTGTAAAATGAATATGTGAAAAAGATCGTTTTTTCTATTTTATACTATTAATTTAATCTATAAGGGTGTTAAATCTATCAGATGCTACTTGATCTATATATTCTTCTTCAATCATCATTTTTTTAGTGAGTTATCCTGGTGACCCTTTTGAACTAAAAGAAGAAGAATCAATATCATAATCTAAATCTAACAAATCAAATTTTTTTTTATTTTTATTATTAAAAAATGAATTTTAAAGAGATGATATTATCTTAGATGGTGGATTGTCATTTTTGTATAATTCTTCATAATCAACATCATAATAATTGATGAAAAATGTATTAGTAGGTCCTTTATAATTAATAAATGTTTATCTCCTTGAATTTATTTACAAAAATCTTCTTTAAGATTATTGGATTTAGTATAAAGAGGATCTTGCATTATAATCAATTCTATCTTTTCTAATATATGATGCCTAATATACTCTTTAATATTGATGTAAAAATGATAAAAAATGAGGAGCATTACTATTATAGTTAGAATAATTACACTTGAAAATGTAATACTGGACATTCTTTAGCAAGATGATCATCCATTTAGCAAACATGACATCTTACTTATAAAAAACTATAATCTTTATCAAACAAAATAGTATTTCTTACATTAAAATATTATTATAAGTCTCTAGGATAAAGCTTTGCAATTTGTAAGTATTTCTTTTAATTTAATACGAAAATATGAGAAAATTATTTACTTTTAGCACTAGCTGATCTTACTTGATTAGTAAAGAAACTTATTTCCCCAAAGTAATCATACTTAACCTTATTATCAATTACAATATTAGTTTTCATAAAATATATAGTAACATCTCCTTTTTAAATTAAGAATAAATCATAATTTATTAAAGGAATTTCGTTAAATATGACTTCCTCTGGTAAATATAATTTATCCTCTAAAATTGGAATAATTCCCTCAATCAAAAATTTTCTTGTATGAAAATGCCAAAAGATATGGATATGTCCAAATAAATTGCCATTTACTTATTCTAATATGTTTTGAGTTAATTCAAAAGAAAGTGA
This sequence comes from Paramecium primaurelia, assembly GCA_905182975.1. Lineage (NCBI taxonomy): Eukaryota > Ciliophora > Oligohymenophorea > Peniculida > Parameciidae > Paramecium > Paramecium primaurelia. The sequence goes on from CAJJDM010000001.1 coordinate 771,335, forward strand.
ACTGGTGATGTCATTTAATAAAATTTAATTACTATCCCATACATATTCTAAATATTTTCGAAGCTTATTTTATAATCCATCAGATATATTTGCTTGTTTCATATATTTATTTAGATTGTTAACTCTTGATTTTCGATTATTTTTTCGTTCTTCAAGAGTAGATAGAGCAAATCCAATAGAATTCATTGTAAATGCAAATCCTCCACATGCAACTAACAAAAAAAAAATTCCTAATCCTCTTTCTGTTGGGGTTATTGGACTAATGTCTCCATATCCAACTGTTGTCATTGTAGCAATACCCCAATATAAGGAATAAATATATCTTATTTTCCAATCAGCATCTTCATTATCTCCTAGCCAAGAACCTGTTTCTTCTTTTGAAGTATAGTGAAAGATACATCCTAAAACATGGGCTAAAAACAAAACCAAAACAAATAGTTTAAAAAAGGTTAATACTACTCCTATTATCCTAATATTTTATATGTACTCATCTAATTTATCAAAAAATTTTTTTAATTTGGCCAATCTTAAGAGTTTTAAAATATGAATAAATTTTAAAAATTTAAATAATCTTAGTAATTTTGGACTTTATATTAATGATTCAGATTCATTAATAATTATGTCATAAGGAAAAGTTGAAATTAAATCAATCCAAAACCAAAAGGATAAATAACTTTTTGCAATTTTCTATCTTTTCATTGATAATATACCATCCAAATAGACGCCTGTGTTAAAATTTAAGAGAATATCCAAAGTAAACACCCCTAAAGAGGTTATTGATATTTCTTAATTAATTTCCATTTCAAAACTTATTTAAAATGGAATACTAATCATTTCATAAATAACAAATGCTAAACATAATAAATCCCAAATCATTTTTATTGATCCATCAGGTGTTATTACATAAGGAGGAAGAGGAGTTATATGTTTTTTTATTTTTTTTAACAAATTGTTAATTTATATCATGTAATGATTAATCTTAAGAGATATTGCTCGAGTGTAAAATTTATTTGATTTTTAGCTCAAAATAGTTAAGCTTCTTTATTCCCATTAAAATTTCTTCTTTTATTTTACAAAAATTTCAAATTCTTTATTGTTTTTAAACTCATCATCTGAATCATCGCTGGTTACAGCTGTGTCATTTAAAAACTTTAATTATTTTATATTAAGCCATTCTTTTTCTTTTCTATTTGTTAACAAATATTCATTCTATTTTTTTTCATTCATTATTTATTGTAAAATAATTAAAAAAATTTTTGTAAGCTTTAAAAAATACATTTATTTTAAACTAAAAAGCTGAATCTTAAAATAATAGCAAATTTCAACAAGGACTAGGATTTCAGGTACATTTTTGAAATGTTATTATGTAAAATTAAATCAATTTAGTCTTAATCCTTAACCAATATTTAAGCAGTAATTAACTTATTTAATAAATGAATATTTATTTCATCACATACATTTGCTAATATAAAATTTAGATTATTTATTAAGTTATAAGGAATATTGAAATTATTTTGAAATCACAAGACATATTTTGATATCCTATCAAACTATCATTTATTAATACAACAAAAATAAGAAAAATAATTTTGGTAAATAAAGAACAAAATATTTATATTAAATATAACATTTATTTATACATAATAAAATAATCAAATAACAATTTTATATAAAATATAATCTCAAAAATAAGGATTTCCTTTGAGATAATCATCAATATCAGTAATTACCCAATTGAAATTTGGTATATAAGTTTCTAATCTTAATTTATGATATTAAAATTAATTATTATCATAATTGCCATGAACCACTTTTCCTTCCTAATCTACAGCAATTAATTTCTTGCTTGTATGTATTAAAATATTGGTAACTAAAATTTGATTTTCATAAAGACTAAAAGGATTTTTCAAATTTACAAAATAATTCCTTATTAGTAAATTTATAGATACCTTGGAGTAATAGGCAAAGCAGGAATCTAAAAATATCGAGTATTTTAATTTTCCATTCTGTTAATTTTCACACCAAATATTCCTTTTACATCAATATTGCATTTATAATCGTTTTCTGAATAAATATGATATGCTTCATTATTGCCTCTAATGTAAATAAGAAAATAATTACTAATCTTTTTAAAGTTTTTTTGAGAAAAAACTAAACTATTATTATGGTTATTAGCCCTCTTCTTACTCTTCTTAATTATCTTCATTTTCTTATTAATCTTATTCAATATATTATAATTTTAATTGTTTCTCTTCTAGCAAATCCATACATTATGAAGTGACTTGAAATAATTTAGGCTCTAGAATTTATTTCAAATACTCTTTGTCTTATTCTGCAATAGATTATAATAGTGATTTATAAACTTAAGATGTTTGATTCAAAAATCCTTCTCCTAGTTTTTAGGTATAAAATGCAGGAATTAGATTATAAAATCTTGCTAATTGAGGCTCATATAAATAATCTAAACCATGAAATGCATAAGGTAATATTCTTTACATTAATTATTTATATAAATAATCATAAATATAAAAATGATTGATAATATTCATTCAACATATTTTTAAGTTTTAAAAGCTTTAAGGATTTATAAGAATATTATCTATATAAATGAAATTCATGTATTAATAGTTATGAATAAGATTATTTTGATATTACCAATCAAATTATTTGCTTAATTCATAAAAAATCATGATTTTAGTTTATCATAAATTTTATGATTTATATAATAATAAGATAAGATAATGATTTTTAAAATGAATGTTTTTAGGTTTGAATTTATTTAGTATCAATTTTTATTCTGCTTTTTACTTAGATATTTTTGTTATATAGTATGATCAAAATATATTTACAATTAAGATTTATGAATCATATTTTTTAATACACTATTATTGGGGATTTATTTTCAAAAAATACTTTATATAGTATTATTATGATATAGATTCATCATCAAAATTCCATACTCTTTAAGCTTTAGAATTATTATTCAAACTTCTTGTAAATTTATCTCTTCTTTGTTATATGTTTATGTGAGTCCTATTATTTATTTATTTTTTATAAAAGAACTTAGATATAGACAGAACATTAGACTTTATAATTCTTTGATTTATTTTAAAAATTATGATATTTAACTATTATTGGAATTATTTTTATATTAACGCAATAAATTGCATCATTTTATTATTCTATATTTCTGAATTATAAAAATGATCAATAATTCTTTGCTATCAGAGGAAATAGATTTAACTAAATCATCTATAAGAAATGATTAAGAGATTGTTCTCATGTAATCGGCAATGAGATATAAAACAATTAAAAATAATCTTTAACTAGTGATGATCCTAAATTTTATTTGTCTTATAGGAACAACGTATAATTGCAATTTTATGAAGTTTTGCGATGGCATTTTATTAATGGTTTTTGATAGTACTTCCAACTAATAAGACAAGGATTTGGCTGAATCTACTATATGTTTACGATAAATAAGTGGAAAAATATATGAGTTATAGTACATATGAGAACTCAGAATATAATTTTTGCCTTTATATAAAAGATTTATCTTAAAATGATTGTCTCTATGAATTAAGATTATTAGAAGCTATAGGTATATGAATATAAATATAGTTAAAGGAATCTTTTGCTTTTGTTGTATTATGGTTTCTTTAATATTTTTGAGTTATGACATTATTAGACTAAAACACTTATTGAAAGCATTTGAATAATAATAAAAATATTAATCTAGACTAAAAGGAGTTATAGTTTATTCACTAATAATTGTAGGATAATTTGTTTCTTTACTTGTATACTTCTTTACAACTATTTTGCTTACAAGTTTAAGAGAAATTGAAAGTTTTATGTTTAAATTAATTTAGCTCATTTTGGATCATCTTTCTGGGTAAATTTATTTTGCTGTATATCTCTTGGAATCTTTGCATGCTATTACAGAAAGTCAAAAGGTAGAATTCTTAGATTTTAAATAATGGAAAAGTTAATAAATTAAGAACTAGCAGAAGATTCATTAAATCATTTAGATAGTTCAGAGGCTCATTTTTGATCTAAATTCTATTAAATTTATAATGATTAATCTTATGTTTATATACTGTATTCAAAAACTTAAAGTAAACACTTTTATCAATATTTTTGTTAACTATAAATTCAACAGTAATAATTTGAAACAGATCATTGTTATAAATAAAAAAGTGGGCTTCCTCAAGAATCGAACCAGATTTAATTGCATCCTAAGCAAGAGTACTACCAATATACTTTATAGCCTCTTTATGATTATATTATTTATTAAAAATTTTGTGTAGATTAGATATTGAATCATTATTATTTTAAACATATATATTTTAGAATATGTTAAGATTCTCATTTTATATAAAAAAATCTTATTGTTATAAAAGAATTCAGAATTATTTTTATGATTAAATAATAAATTATCAGTTGATGATAAATTAATTTTAAGTTCATAAAATGATAGTGCGTACACCTATGGATATTTAGAATATGTAATTGTTAAATACTTAACAAAATAAAAATAATATTTAAGCAACTAATAAAATTGATAAAGCAATATAAGAATGTATAAACAGATCAACTCTTCAAATCGATGTTTTAGAATAAATAAGAGCAAGATCAAAGGATAGAAAAAGCAGTTAAAAAAATACTACTAGTAGAACAACTAGAAGATATGAAGAGTAAAATTAGAATTAGTTAATTTAAAATGAATTAACTAAACCAATTAAATTAGATTTTTAATAAGAAGGTTAAGAAAATATATTTAGAAATGAATAATTATAAAGAAAATAAAGTGTATTTTAAATTAGATAAAAGGATCTTGATTAAATGTTTGAAGAAACAATTACAAAAAGCAGATAAATTACTTAAAAATTTAATTTTATTAGATGAATATTGTTAAAAATAATTTATGATTATAAATTTCATAATTATTCAAGCTTTTTATGATCAACTAATGGATTATTTTTAATAAGTAATTTTTTTGCTTATTCTGCATGATCAAAAGTACAATTATGATCTTCTGGCAATCTATGTTTATTACAAAAGACTATTTTGCATTTACATTAAATGCCTGATATTCCTAGCTTTCTCTTGCATACATAACATTTTGAAGGATCTTGCTGATAAATTTAAATTATTTATATACCTGAACATTTACTTATTAATTTTATTATAATTTCTCTTCTGGTACTTATTATTATTATTGTTGTTATTGTTATTGTTCATTATCGTTTTATTAAATAGTTCTATAATATTCAACGAATATACTTATAGCATTTAGAACAATAAAAATTAGTTTTTGCACTTCCAAAGAAATTTTAACATAATGGACACAATTTTGTTTCTTATTTTACTTCTTAATTTTTTGATTATTCCTCTGTAGCTGCTTATTAATTATTTTGCATTTTTATTTTATTTAATATAATAAATAACTAATCCTTATAGTGATTTAAATTGAAAAAATATAATTGATATCAATTTTGTTAATTTTTTTACCTTAATAAACTCTATAATGCTTATTCTAGTTCTTGCTGTCTAATTTATAAATAAAATATACCTTTATTTATTATTTTAAAGTATGTTACATTTTTAAATTGATTAATCCTAATTAATATCTTATATAAAAGGTTTTTTCACTTCAAAGCTAGATCCAATTAAAGACTGATCAGAATTAGGATCATCTAATTAAAATTCTTTTTTTTCTTACTCAAAATTAAAAAATGGATGCTATAATAATTTATCAGTTGAATATTATTAATGATCTGGTACAAAAATAATGTCTAATAGATTTTTAGATAGTGCACTTGCTTATTATGGATATGGAGGTTTTTAAACTTCTGATATATTCTTAATCAATTCATCAAAATTAAGTATATAACCACCAAACATTTCTATTATTACAGCCCCTAAAGATAAGATATCTATTGCAAATGACTTTTATTTTTCATTAATATCAAAATCTTGATCAAATTAAATAAAATTTTTAAAATTAGATAATTTAATTGTGCCTTCACTATCAACTAAAATAGTAGAAGTTTTTATGTTGCGATGTATAATATTTTTTTTATGAAGATATTGAATGCCTTCTAAAATCTATTTACTATATATTCTAATATTAGATTCTTCTAGATCAATTTTACTCAAAACTCTTTTTAAAGAACCTTATGATATATATTCTAAAGCAATATCTAATTAAGTAAAATCAGAACTTATCTCTGTAAAATAATACTTGATTATATTCTTATGCTTCAGTCGTTTCAATAATTTTATTTCAGCCTTTAATTAATCAATCAATTGATATTTCTAATTAATTATAAATGATATTGTAATATACTTATTCTTTTGTCCCTTATATCTTAACAGTTTTAATAGCCATTATTTTACCTGTTTTATTATCAAGAGCTTAATAAACTTCAAATAAGGATCCTTTTCCAATTAATTCACTTTTTTTATAATCTCTTTTCTTCTATAATATTTGTTCTTACGTTGAGTAATTAAGGTTTGATGATTATGACAATATCTAATTTAAAAAATAAAAGATTACATTTTATATTTGATATTATTAAAATTGTGAATCATTGATATTATTTTTATTGTTTTATTTATCTTTTCTAGATAATTTGCTTCCACAATATCCCATTATTTATATAAAATAATAATATTAAATTAATAATTATAATATAAGAAACCATTAAAAATTTATATTTAAATTACAAAGAAATTCTATAATTTTCTTATATTTTTTTTATTTTTTTTTATCCAATATCTGATTAGTAATGATTAATATAAATGAATTAAGATATTATTGATAATATGAATCAAAATTCATTTTATTAACTAATTCAAAATTTTATCAAATTCAATAAACTTATTTTAAATATGTTTCTTTCTATATTGATCTTTCTTTTTCTTCATTTACTATTATTGTTATTGATATTCTTCCATATTAACAAAACTTTTAATAATAGGTAAACATTATTATTAAACAGAAGATTACTAATTTTATGATTAATTTTCTATAGTCTTTTATCTAATATTAGAACTGTTCATCTTCACACGAGATTATCTATTACGCAAAGGAGTATAATTAATTTTTTTTATTTCTCCAAGTGAAGGTTATTCTTTTTAAGTTTTGTCTATTTCTCTTGCAACATAAATTCTACGAAAGATTTATTTTTTTAATTAATCATCTTAATTACTAGATGTTCTCTATCTTACACTATTCTACTAGAATTATTGTTATTATTATTAAATCTATTAGATAGTAATTTATTATTATTAATCACTTATTTTCTTACCAAATACTTCATTTAATTTTTATCTTAATTACAAATAATCTTCTCCTTTTATTAACTCTTTAATAGTTTTAATATCCTTGATAACACTTTGTTAAGCATATTTAGGAGAATCAAATTATAGGACTGCTGATTTCAACATTAATTCTTGATTATGTAGAGTTAATTTGACATCACACTCACCAAATAAAGTCAAATTTTGAATATCCTTATATTCATATTCTATATACTTGATTTTTTTAAGCCATATAATCTACATTCAGTAATTGCAACAGCCTCCCCTTCAAAATGATGTATCACTTGTCTTCCATTCTGAAACATGATACCATCAGCTATAAATACAATTGTATTCTCTATATTTACAACCTATTTATGCATAACTATAATCCTATCTAAATATTAGAATAGAAATGTTGGTAGTGTAGAGTATTTGTTTAAGAGTTTGTTTTAAGTTATCAGTTGTAAATATTTGAGATCTTCCTTAATTTCATAATCTAGATGTGGCCATATGTTATTCACTTTAATAATTAATACTCTATGATTATAGCTTTCTTTTTTTAATGCATAGAGAATTTACTAACAGAGACCCATTTATGTAAATGCTTAATTTGGTAGAAATACAAATTAATCTGTTGTGAGTTTCCCATCTAATGGAATATAGATGTTTTCTCCTTTGTCATAAAGTTTAGAACTACTGCAATCAAAATTTGGTTCTATTTTAGTATTCAATTTTTTAAGCATTGGAATTTCTAACATCATAAAAATATAATTAAATTGAAATAATAATCTAATATGTTTATTTGAGTTTACAATTAAAAAAGGGTTTAGATATATGAATTAATCACTATTGAAAATATATGAATTATAAATGTTTATTTAGATATAGCTTTGAAATATTCAACTCTAATAAATATTTTTTTATTTATCTGTATTAATTATTATTATAAGAAATGTCAAATTTTACATAATCATTTCATGGAGCTTCATCTTTTGGAATTGGTTAGAGATTGAACATTGTATGATAACTCAATAATAAAAGTTTGCATAAAAATAATAAAGTCCTAGTCCTCATCAATATACAATATAATCAACTTTATCTACAAGTGCTTCGAAATTTGGAAAGTCATTACGTACATAATTTAATAATGTTACACCTCCTGTTGGTAAATATGATTTGGATTAAGAAAATGTATTTAGAGCATATTATTTATTATAGAATAGAAAATTAAAAATAACAATCAAAGGAAAAAGAAAATAAGAAAAGGTTTCTTCTATCGTTGGGTAAAGTGTTTGTTCTATTTTTAGACCTGGAAGCTATACTATTGAACCTCCAAAATCAAATAAAAAATATGGTTTCGGAGATAGATTTTTAATGACCTATGAAACTGAAGTACCTGCACCTAATCAATATCATTTGAATAATAATTGTTTGAAATCCAGCATTAATAAAAAGAATGGTTTTATGTTAAGTTCGAGCAAACAGGATAGTATTTATCCAAGATCATTAACTCCTGCGTATTCTTATTTAAACAATCCATAAGGCCTGGTCAATATGAAATTGATCTTAATCAATAAAGCACCAATCAAACCTTCTCAAAAGCCCCAAGAGATCCTTATTATTTAGATACTCCAGGTCCTGGAAGTTATCATTATGAATAAAAAGAATCTAAAGGATTTTCGTTCTTAGCTAAGTATAAGTAACCTGATCCTTCAAATTATCCAGGACCAGGCACTTATGATATTTAAGATAAACTTAAAGGAAGTGGAACAATTAAATTTAATTCTATATTAAGATAGACTATTTTTGGTTAAATAAAAGAAGAAAGTCCTGGTCCTGGAACATATAATTAATATTCTTAAATGAATAAAAGTAAAGGTACAAAATTTTAAAAATCCCCAAAATTATACGATTATTCTAATAAAATTCCAGGTCCTGGAGCTTATGATAGTAAATTGTCAACTTTACAAACATAAGGAGGAGTTATGGGCAAATTGTATAGATCAAAAAGAATTTGTACAACTCCTGGACCTGGATAATATGATATAGATTAATCATTTGATGATAAATTAGTCAATATAAATAGATGGAGTAAATCAAAAAGATTTTAAGATGAACGAACTGATGTTATTGGTCCTGGATAATATGATATTGATCGTTCTTTAATGAAAACAGGTGTTTCATTTACAAAATAAAAAAATAATAGAGATAAAATTTAAAAACAACTTTTTGAGTCTCCAGGTCCTGGACATTATCTAATTGATTCTGAAATAGGATTTATACCTGAATACTTAATCAAATAAAAATGATTTCATAAAATTATATTTAGCTAAAATTTGATCAGTTAAATAAAATTTTAGATTATAAATTCTAGAAATTTAACTGAATCCATTTTATTCTAATAACTTATATTTGAATGCAAATGAATCAATAACTAATGTTTATCTTCATATTATTTTTAATAGTATTAAATTATTTTGAATTCAATAAATAGTTTTTTTATTCTATTTGGTGTAAAATCTTTGATTTATATAGCTTCATTTAAATTTTATACATTAGAATTAGCAAAAATAAGATAAGAAAATGTAGAATTAAAATGTGCTAATCAAAAATAATACATCTTTGAAAGATTTTAAATATGTAAGTATTTGTTTAATTATGAATTAATAAGAGAGATGCCAATCTTATAAGTCGATAAATTATAAAAACATTATTAATAATACTTAGATAGATTAGTTATATTAGTATACTTATAATCAAAAAGTGATTTGCTATTAATATTTATACTTATAAAAAAGAATGCCAAAAAGAAATTATCAAATTTCATAATTTATATTTAATATTCTAAAATATATATGATATTCAGTAAGAAAATAGATTGAAAATATAATTGAAATATCCTTTTTCTAAACATTTTATGAATCATTAATTAACATAGACTGGAATGTGACGTTCTGAAAACTTTTTAGCTTTAACTTTGATGTTTTCAACAATCATAGGCTAAATATCACGACTATTGATAGGTTCATCATTTGATTTAAATTGAGGTAATATTGCAAGAATAATTCCTCCATTTTAATAGTGTGAAGATACTTCTCTAATTTAAACTCTAGTAAAGAAAGCTGTGCCTTTTATTAATGGTACACATAGATGACCTTTTAATATCTATTCACCTTTGTTATTGACTTTAATTTCTTTTGGATATTATTCTTAGGAGTATATTGCAACAACCAATTCTATTTTATTAGGATTTCGGACTAACTCTCCATTCTTATTTTTTAGCTCCACTCTTAATTAAAAGATACGATCCCTATACAGTGGTGTTTCAAGAGGATCAGCAAGAGTTAACTTATATTTGTATGACTTATCCAGTAACTAAAATAATAAAAATAAAGTTACAGATCTTAGATTGAATGATATGTTTAATTATGAGTTAGTGAATAATTCGTCATTTCGTTTAATTTAGATTTATGAGCAAGAGAATTCAGGTCTTCCTTATTAAAGGAGTTTATTATTAATTTATTGAAATTTAAGCAAATAATCTGTAAGAAGATTATTAAATTTATCTTAACTTGTATTGAGTTGATCAAGTAGAGTCTTATATGCATCAACTTATTTGTCTAGCAATTCAAAAAACTGTGATTATTGAGTTAATATATTTTGCATAATTTTTGGGGAGTAAAAATATTAATATATTTATTTGATTAAATTAATTTCTCAGCTTTATAAACAGACAATGGTTAATTAAGATTTTTAAATTAACTTAGACATTACAAATCTAATATAAGATAGAATATGTTGAATGGATGAGTATAGAAATAATGAAATGATGAAAAAAATAAAACTTTTTTTAAAACTTATTTTTCCAGTTAGAACTAGAGTTCTCATAATGATATGTTACATTTAACTGACTAAAAGATCATTAATATAACATATATAAGATTCATCACTATTTTATTTCATTTTTTTTAGATCTAATCTATCATCTTTAAAAATCATTTCGTTTTATTTTCTTAGTCATATAGTTCATAAACTATTCTAATTAAAATTAAACTCAAATTCATCAAAAGTACTTTAATAATCATATAAGAATTAATCCTTATGTGAGTGTCCTTAGAAAACATAAATCATGATAAGAATTTTTTAATTTAAGTTATGCTTAAATCAACTTATTTCTTTAAAAATCAATATTTTATATTCTATCCTTCCTATAATTGATACAATAGAATTATAATTACTCTCTAACGAACCTACCTAAGATATTTAAAATTATAAAAAGTAAATTGGTTTTATTAAAAATTGTTCATATATATATATATATTATTTTAACATATCATCTAAAACCAGGTCTAAATCCTGATCCAATTTGACTATTTCCTAATTGAACCATTTCTGTTTTTTATACAAGAGGAACTTCATCAATTTAGTTAGCAAAAACAATGGCCTCACCCAAACCTAATAATTAATTTAATTTAATTACAATGAGCTTTATCAATACCAACACTTTCAGTATCAGCATCTATTCTAAGTACTCCAAATCCTTTTAAAACAAGTAATGTAATCAAAACAAAGAAGGCAACCCATACAAATATTATCAATAATCCCAACAATTACATTCCTAATAATTTAGCACCAAATCCATAGAAAACACCTGCTTTAGTATCAAAGAATGCTGATAAGAAGATTCCCAAAAATCCATTACCCTAAAATAAATGATATATAATACCAAAAACACAGGTACAACTTCAACAGGATCATCAATATGTACTTTTGGAATGACCTTTGCCAAAACACTGTAAAAGACAGCAGCCAATAGACCATAAATGAATGCAGTCCATGGTTTCATATCATCAGTAGCAGCACTTACAGCCACCAAAGCACTAATAATACCTCTAGATAAGGCAACTAAACTTGTAGTTTCATATTAGAAAAATCTAATGACAAAAGCGAAGAATCCCCCAGTAGCTCCAGCAATCAAAGTATTGACAGCAACTAATCCTTATGTATATTTAGAATTAGCTCCTTATGCTACAATACCTCCATTATAGAATAACCATCCAGCAAATACTAAAATTGATCCAAAAGCAATATAAATTGGTGAATGTCTTTAGAATTATAAGGTTGTATTTGGATCAAATCTGAATCTTCTTGGTTTCAATAAGACTGTGACAACTAATCCAGCAACACCTGCAGCGAAAAATACAACACCAGCTCCTGAAAAATCTTTATATCCCAAAGTTGTTAACCTATTTATTTTCTCATTTAATCAATACCATCCTTTTGCTAATGTCCAATGTGCTAATCCAGCATATATGAATCCTGCATATACTATAGCTAATATAGACCATGCTAAGAATGTCATTCTTTCTGCTGCTGCTCCAGATAACACTGATACTGCAATTGCTGCACCTGATGCTCTGAATACTATACAAAATTTGAATATTAACAGAAATACCAAAGTTTGTATAATCATTTCCGTATTGATTTGCTTCCCAATTTGAACCTCCTAATTTTGTACCTCCCATAAAGTTTGTTTAGAAATCATATCCAAATGAAAATCCATATCCAAACTATATTTATTAACTTCATTTATTACCAACCACCATATTAAAATTGTCAAGAATAAACCCAATATCACTTTTATGACTATTGATTATGAATTCTTATATCTCACTGATCCTGCTTCAATAAATGCAAATCCCACTTATGTCAACACGATAATGAACCCTGAAATAAGAACCCAATCATAATCAATAGTTGATGCTTAAGGTGCTGGAATATTGGCTACCGCAGGCGCTGCTGCATATTCAAACACATAATTACCTGCATCTCCTTCTTAATGTCTAAAAAGATGACCCATATCTTCCGTTATTTAAATTTTTTAAAATAAATTTATTTCATAACTAAATAAAAAATAACATTTATATTCATGAATTATACTAAATCTCACTATCGTTTATTATTTACATTATTCTCATATTACCTAGTTCTAATTTTGGGTATTCGAATGCCTACTCTCAAGAAATAAAGTCTAAAGCTCTAATTAAATTTATTAAATTTTATTTATGTGTTAGAGAATTTACATAAAATAATTAATAATCTTATAAAAAGCTCTTATATATTGAAATTAATAACATAGTTCTTCTATAAGTTAATCAAAAATAGATTCAAAAATTTACTACTATGTAAATATTAAAGAAATCCTTTCTTAAGTACATTTTTAAAAGTCCTTCTAACTTGTATCTTTCTCTAAATGCTGGATATAAATTTTGTCATTTTATATATATAAAATTTGAATTTAAATTCAGAGGGAAAAATTCATATTACGAATGAGCTCAGATTTTAAATAAGATGGAACTCCATTTACTAAATTGTTTTAAAGATTAGAAAATATACATCAATCTCCTGTTTTTAATGCTGATTGTCTCTAACACTAAGATGACATGTATATAAAAGACTAGTCCCCTGAATAAGTATGTAAGAAATTAGAATTCACTCCATATTTGAAATCTCCTAATCAGTATTTACTATCCATTATAAATTTTAGATTTTAACCTTATTCTCCATTAAATCATTAGACAACTAAAAAGGCAAATATATTTGTTATATCTCCTGCCAGATAAATCAACTTTGACCACACAAAGACAGAATAACGACTAGTTAATATAAGTTCACCTCTCAGTTCAATGAAGATACCAGATGATTTATTATGTGAGGAGGAAGAGATCTTATCTGAAGATCAAGATAATCGTTCTCAATTTAGAAGTCCTCCTAAATCACCTCATAGAAAATTAGAAAGAGCTACAAAATTGAAATTCATCAATTTTGTTACCTTAAAAAAACCACTAAAATTTACAAGTGATTAAATAACAAATAGAAAACGTACAAGTTCTAAAAGAAGAAAACCACAAACAGAATAAAAACCAAAAATAATTGTATGTAATTGTAAGAAATCTAAATGTCTTAAATTATATTGTGATTGCTTTGCTGCAGGTGTAACATGTGGTAAAGATTGTAATTGTTGTTCTTGTCATAATAATGATGATCATACAAAAGAAAGAGAAACTGTAATCAAATAAATCATGGAAAGGAATCCTTCTGCATTTCGCCCTAAAGTTGAATCTAAAGTATATAATAATTTTATCAATTAGAGTAATTCAGAAGATGAATAAGATCATAAACCAAGACATTTTAAAGGATGTAATTGTAAAAAATCAAATTGCTTAAAAAAATATTGTGAATGTTATTAAATGGGAGTTAAATGTTCTGAATTATGTAAATGTGATGAATGTAAAAATTGTGAAATGCCTGTTAAAAAGGACTCAAGAAAAAGGATAAAACATGTACATCAAAATTTTAAAAATACTGAAATCTATTGAGTTAATAATTTAAGTTTTGGGATTTTTTTTCAATATTTTGCTATGCATTTTTTCACTTTAATTTTGATTAAAATAAATTATGATTAAATTGATTCTATATATGTTATTCTTATTAAGGTTAGCTATTTGATTATAAGTTTTATTAAATAGAAGATTAATTACAATTTTCAATTTCTGAAATCATAAAAGATTCTAATTTTGATAATATAAATAAGTATCATTAAATTTATTCTAATCCCTGATATTAATAAAAATAAAACAACTACTAAAAATATAATAATAAAATAGATTTATAATCATAAATAATTCCTATATAGATTTACACCTCATTTTTTTTTCCCTCCTTTAGCAGTATCTCCAGCTTTACCTCCTGCTCCTGTTGCTGCAGCACCTCCTTTTGCACCACTTGCTGCTTTATCTTTATCACCAGCTTTTCCAGCTGCTGGTTTATCATCATCATCTTCTTCTTTTCTAATAGCTGGCTTTCTTGCTTTATAATATATAATATATATATAATACCTTTAGGTGTATCTTCATCATCTTCTTCTAATTCTTTAAGTCTTGCTGCTTCTTCAGCTGCAGCTTCTTCTGCTAATTTCTCTTATTAAATATGCTCTAATTAATCTTCTTAATCATTGAGATCATCATCACCAATTACATCTCCATCTCTATTTAATGCTGTATATTTATTCATTAAAATAATTCTCTATCTTTTTATACTTCTAACAATACTCCTTACATGACTTGCTGGAGGGTGCTAAATAAAAAATATAGCTAACATAAGCTTTATCATTTGCTGCAATTTAAATAGATGCTACATCTATGCTGTCTAATGGTACTGCCAATTCTAATAACCATAAAGGATACTCATCAATCTCTTTGATTTCTGGGTCTTTTCTATCTTTCCAAATATTTATTAAATCATCAGAAGTAGCAACTGCTTCTACTTTTGCTTTTTTTGGTCCTCTTATCCACATTTAATTATACTAATTTTAAAAACTTCTATACAATTGATGTAGATCTAATAAGTAATCCTAAACTTCTATACATTAAATTTAATTTAATTATATAAAATTAATTTATTTGATAAAATATATATTAATAGTATTTTATTTAATAAATAAAATTCTAAAGATGAAAAATATTCAAAAAATTTCACAATTTTGACAGACTGTTTTATCTGATGATTTTTTTCCAATTAAATATTTATGTAGTTATAATCCATCACTTGCAATTATCATTTTATCAATTTGTAAAAAGCACATAAGTTTTGCTGGTTTAGAAGTATTAACCATAAGTTCATTTCCTTTATTTTCTTTCAATTAATTCAATTATGTGCTAATTTAAATTGATCCAATATATTTTTCACAAACCCAAACAAGATAATTATCAGATAAAGTTAATGCTAAAGGTACATTATTTCCATTAATTTAACATTTTTACACAATTGTAATATTACCTAAAATTATAATTAAAAATACCATCTTTAATATGAAAAATTGGGATTTAAGGGAGATTCTTACATATACCTGCAAAGTATTCAGATGATATTAATTGTAAATTATGGATCTAAGAATCATTTTGAAATTTAGCACTAAAATTAGTTAAAGAATATTACGATTATTCATATGCTAAATATTTTCCATATATTATTAGATTCTCATGAGATGAAATAATCTATTTGTTTTCATCATCATAAATTAAATCCACAACAGATCTATCTATATCTTTATACTTTTTAATTATAGAAGGTGGTTAAGTATCAAATGCTAAAATCATAATTTCTCCTATTTCTGATCCCAAGATACATAAATCATTTCTCATGTATTTCATCACCTAATATAATCTATTTTTAATTTACTGTGATCTTATCATATTAAAAATTAATAATTTTTTCACAATTAAAAGTTTTAGTCTTCAAATTTACACCAAAAATTTCTCCAGATTATGTTATCCCAACACATATATTAAGTTTCTGTAAATATGATAAAAAAGAGACGTCTGCATTAGGATTATTTAATACTTTAAGTAAATATGCATTCTGATACACCGTTTAAGGATATTAATCTTATTCCTTCATTAGAATAAGCCAATATTTGACTACCTGCAGAAATAATCTTTTTATGATTTGATAAATCATTAATAGTTCCTAAATATCTCAAAATTGTATTTTAATTAGAATATAATTTAATTGCTTTTGTTTATTCATCATTAATTTAAGCTGGATGAACAGATTAATCTTTTTCACTAAAATAATTAATTAATTTACTCATCTTCATAATCAGGATTTAATGCTTTTAATGCTTAAAGCCATGTAAATCTATTTCTTTCACTAAATTCTGTCATACCTTAAATACAAGCCTTTATTTAAGGATTTTAAATTCTGTTAATTTGAGTTTATAATTTCTTCCAACCTTAACATTCTTTCTTTTTTATTGGATCATCACTAGTATCAATAGCATTTCCAGTTTTTTCTTCATATATTATGGGATCATTTAATTTTGAAAGATCTTTATCACTAAGAAGTAAAATCATTTAAAGAAATGTAATTCCTAATGAAAATATATCACTTTTCTCTAAATCATGTCTAATTTATATTCAAAATTTACTTAACTTTTCCTGGTTAATTAGTTGTATAAGCAATATATAGTTTAGGTGAAAGAAACAAAGGTGTTCCTACTAATGTATTAAGCATTGCTTATCCATTAAAATTCTCTTTTCCTGCCCCAAAATCAGCTAATTTAACTGTATATGGTTTTCTACAAGTAACTAATATATTTTCTGGTTTAATATCTCTGTGAAACAAATGTTTGTTTTTTGCTAGATAATGAAATGCTTTCAAACATTAATTCATAATATCAATCAACATAAAATCTATAGAATATGTATATATTTATTAATACCCCCAAATTCTAATTAAGCCTTTCTTCTTTCATCAATATCTACTTTTAAGCTATTTTCAGCTAATTCCATTGCAAAAACTAAAATATATTTTTTCGCTGGCATATCTTCTATCCAAGTGTAAACTTTATGAACTTTTATAACATTTTAATGATAAGTAATCACTTGATATAAGTTCAATTCCTGAATAGCAAGCTCATATGCCTATTCGCTTAAGTTAATTTATTTTTATACTTAGGTGTTTCAATAATTTTTAGGGCATAATATCCTTGAGGAAGTGATTTTAGAGCTTTTGCTTTATATACTTTTCCAAATGTTCCTTATCCTAACATCTAGGAATTCTTGAAATCAAAGTCTTCTTAAAATTCAATTTTGCTTGCAAATTATTGCATAATGATATAATTTGTATTTATCGAAATTAAAATAATATAAAATTAAACTAAACATACTGATGTATTTTTATGCTATCAAGATAATAAAATATCTCTATTTATATTATCTTCTCATAATATTAGATTAAATAGACAAATTAATCAAAATAGAAAAAATTCATTTAATATTTATGGAAAATTCAATATTTTACGGAAAATTAATTTAAAAATTCAAAAATCGCATGAAGCTTTTTGAATGTGATTATTTGAATTCAAAATATATATTTCATTTTTACCTTCAATCCACATTTTTTCAAAAACATTATTTTAAACTTATAATTTAGATATTTTTGAGGTTGTTATATTCCATCTTATCAAACTATTACCAGTGTTCAAAAATAAGTATTTTCTATTTTAAGAATATTTGATATCACATATATTTTATAAGACTTTATCAGAAAATTTTCTTATTAATTTTTTGCATTATAAATTCTTCAAGAATAACTTATAGTTATTTTCATAAGTAATTATTGACAATAATTGATTTGATTCAGTAAAATGAATTATTTTATTACTTTCTATAAATTTATGTTTCTATTTACAAAAATTATTTTTCAAATACATAACTTATAATTGATTTTAGAATGCTATATTAATAATGAAATCCACGCTTGTTTTTTGAAGAACTCTATATTCACCATCAAACTATAATATTAATTCTAGATTTTCTTAATTCAAATCTATTAATTTCAATGCATCATTTTAATATAAATATATCTTATTTTCTTATTCAATTAGTATATAACTGTCAAGAGGAAGAAAACTTTAAGGTAATTTGTAACAGATTTCAGATCTTGTGCTTAATTCAATAATTCTCAAACTTTTGCTTTCTTCCTATGCTATACATATCTTTTTTTCATCAGAAGTAAATTGTAAATCATATAATTAAAATTTGACAAAAGTCAATTCAAAAATAATCTTTTTTGTTAAAAGGCTAATCACATATAGTTTTTTTCCTTCAATTACAAAAGCCACAAGATTTCCAGATTTAGATACTAAAAAATGAGATATAAAGTCTGTTTCTCTTAATTTCCAAATAGTTTACCAATCTTTTGATACTTAAGTATGTTGGGACTTTTTTGGTTAATACATGTTTTATTTATTGTAAAATTTGTTCGAATTTTATAAATAAATAAATTAGACAAATTTAAAAAGGAATTACGATAAAAATTATTTTATTTTATTTAATTATATTGAATTATAAAAGTAATTAAAAATATTTAATTTATTAAATTATATATTTTAATATGCCATAAATTTTCATAAATAACAAGTATTAAAAGACAATCAATTATTAATACTATCAATCAACTGTTTCAATTAATCTATTTCAAAAACACCTAAATTTCTATTCAATTTATAAAATTAGGATTCAATATAATCAAGAGATGCTTTTTAAAATTTTATATCATTTTCTTAAAATAGATCAAATAAATCCTATTATTATAATATTTTTAATTTACATTCACATTAAGTTTATTTCTAGGGCTTTGAAATTTTGATTAAAGTTGATTACAAATCATTTCAAGATTGTTTGCATTCAAATTTGTCTAAATTTCATTCAAAACCTATTTATTAGGCAATCGAAAATTATCTAATAATGTCTTTAAAATGCTTCTTATCCTTGAATTATTTTATGGTTTGTCTATATTCATTTCATCTTCTTAATCAAATAAATAATTTGCCAAAGTACATGCTTATTCCTTAGTTAAATTGAAAATTTATTATTATAAACTATCTTTAAGTTCATCTAAAGTAGTTTCTTATTAATTTTTAAACAAGTACTATCATAAGTAAAAAGTATATTACAGTATCTAATTCATCAAAAGAAATTTTATTAATAATCATAGAAAATTTGATAATTTTTACAATTTAACCAAGATCTTATTTGTTAATTTTAGAATATTTAGATTTACCAATACCACTTAAAGATCTTTATGATGTAATAAGTGAAAAATCTCCTGAATTTCTACCAACAATTTGATGTTATGAAAACATAGAAGGTTTGACAATAGAATTGGATTTCTCATTCTTTTTAAGTTTAGCTTTTTAAATTTGCTCTTCTTATAAAGCCTTACTTAAAGATTCACATCTTTCTTATAATAATTACATTTCATCATCTTTCTCCATAATTCTTCTATCATATTTTTTAATTTCTTATTAATGTCTCTCTATTAATTATTCTATATAGATTTCATCTTCTTATCTCTTTTAACTTAATTTATGAATATCTGAGAATAGTTTTCTAAATATAGTAAAATTAATACTTAATTTATTGATCTTATTTACTCTTTTAATTATGTTTAGCTGCAAATAATAAATCTCTTTCTTTGTATTATCTAATCTCTTTTTACAATTCATTAATGAGTTATTTTTATTATTAAATTTTGACTTATTATGTTACAATATGTTTTTTCATTTAATCTTAATCTTTTAATTTCTCTTCTAAACCTGTTACAATTTAAACTAGTTTAATATTATCTTATTCTAATTCATCAAGGATAGTAAATTATGGGGTTAATATATTTCTTTGATTTCCTAATAATTTTTCTTTTTGTAATTCAATCGTATTTTAAAGTTCAGCTATTTTTTTTTAATAATTCATGATTTCATCCATTTTCAATTTTTTTTTTAAAGTCTCTATTTCAACTTCTTTAGATTATAATAATTTAAGTAAATGTTTAAATTTTTAATTGTTTCGAACAGTTTTCACTTATATATCATCATCTGATAACTGTTGGTGAAAGCTTTCAATATCTTTCTTTATATTAATAATTCCTTACTTGATAATAAATATTCTATGATTTCAATTAAATATTTTCTATTCTTAATTAATTGAGCTCTTGTTTGATTTTTAATAATTGATCTTATTAATCTTCTTTATCATAATAAGAATTTCTTGATTCATGTTTGGACAAAAATCCAAATGAATTGACTAGATGATGTCTAGGACGATGAGATTCATGACAAGATTAATTGATTGATCCTATTGATCTATTTTTACAAGACTCAGGAAACATAAATAAATTTAATAAAGTAATATCAAATAATACCCTAATATTTTTATTATTTGTCCTTAAAATTATTTAAATATTAAGTGATAAAACTTAAATTCTAATCTTTTAGATATAATTATTTAGTAATTATTAAATGTCACTAAAATGACTTTTTAATTTAAACAATATAATGAATTTCTCTAATTACTGAAAATATATATTAGAGTGATTTCATTAAATTTTCAACTCTGATTCTTATTGATAAAGGGATAATTAAAATAATTAAAATTAATAAAATATTAATCTATTGAATGTTGATTAAAATTAATATTTTGTAAATCTAATTGCATATAGTGATATCACTTTATTTATTTAATCCTAATTGATTTTTAAAAGTGATTTATTACAAAAGTTGCCAAGTTAATGAATCTAAGTTTTTTTTCATTTCAATTTCTGATATAAAAAATTGATTAGACTATTTTCTTAATTAATTTCCTGTTATTATTATACAACAATAAAAAATGGGTTGTACCTGCAATTAAAGAATTACATCACCGTATAAAGAATTTGATTTAGAAGAAATTATCTTTGGAAGAACATATATTTATGGTCCTCCATCTATTGAAAAACCCTAACCTATTCAATTATTGAAATTTTCTGATGATGATATAAATTATCAATAAGATAAAGAATTTTAATATTCTCCTTAGAAGATTCACTCATAAGAACAGACAAATGCATATATTTCAAGTGGAGATTTTAGACTTATGGAATAAAAATTGTCAGTAGATGAAGCCTTAATATTAAATGAATAACATGAATAACAAGAATAGAATAGTATTTTAAAGGAGGATAGGAATAGTTAGATGAAAGACTCAAATTAAGATATTGTAAAATACAAATCAATATTGAAACACAAAAGTACAAATACCATAAATACTTCATACCCATAAAGTCCACAAAATTAGCTCAAAGAATCTTAAACTTCAAACACTTAAAAATCCATAAAAAAAGTTACTTTTGATAAAAAATCAAAAGTTGTATATAGTAGCTTCAGAAGAATTCAATATTGAACCAATACAATTTATTTTCATTATATTTTTCTTACAAAATTATTATCATATATCAAATAATTATTTTGTAATTAACTAAACTTCTAATTATTTCAGGAGAAAAATATAATCATATAAATAAAGGCGATATTAAGTTTACTAAATATATTATCAAAATGATTGTAATTTTTGTTTAAAATATAATCTAAATTATTGTTAAGAGTATCTTAAATAATATATCAATATAAAAGCTAACTTAATACAAAAAATATATGCTTCTGATTTCAATATCATCTATGATAAAGGATATCATTCTATTAAATAAATATATTCATTATTTAATGATTATTAATAGTTTGACGTCATTATATATTAATTTTAATGAAGCTTTTTATTGTTGTCTTATTGATATTAGCAACAAGTGCAATTTCAATTAACTCTAAATGTACAGCAGAAGTTACCAAGCTTACACCCAGATTTTCTAAATTATATGGAAATGTTAATGAAAGAAAAATTGTTTCAAGTGTTAAAGAATTAGTTGGAATTTTAAAATCATTAATAGCTGTAAAAAAATCTTGTTCTGGTTCAGATGGAGTTGATTTATCAACATTTACAAAAAAAATAGGAGTTTGTTTGAAAGGAGGTTTTGAATTAGCTACTAATGCTTATAAATCATATAATGAATTTGAAGAAGATGGATTCTCAGATATTCTTGTGGATAGTTTAGTTGAAATGTCACATTTGGTGGAACCTGTAATAACAAATTGTTGGGGAGATGAAGTAAAATCAGCCTTAGGATTTGTTTTACCTGATTAATGCATCTCAGTTATTGATGATGTTGCAAAGGTTTCATTATAAATTATAGAATAAAAAGAAAGACCATTGATGGTGACTAAGGGATTAATCAATTTATAAAAGATTTTCAAATAATCCAAGAAGGCTTGTCCTTTTGTGGAGACTTTAATTCCAAAGAAAGATAAGAATGATGATGACAATGAGGATAGCGATTTTTCTGATGATGATGACGATATGGAAGCATTATTTGAATTATTCTAATGATCAATATATTATTAAAGGATAAGAATTTATTTAAGTATTGTTAATACCAATTTAACGATTGACATTATTGAAGATATAATTTTTATCTTAATTTTTATTCAAATAAATTTATTTTGAATTATGAGTTCTCTCTTTGTTAAGTGCATGGTTTGTCAACAAAGACCAGCCACTATAAAGTGTAATTAATGTTAATTGGGCTAAACTTATAGATTGTGTTATAGTTGTGATTCTTAGGTACACAACAAAAACAATCCATCAGAAGAACAGCATAAAACTGAGATTATCCCATATCAAGGTAAATCTATCTTTATTATTATAAGAAATGTATCAAAAAGCAGGATCCGCCTCAGCTTTGAAAGATTCTTCCTTAAAAGTAACTATATTTTTTTGAATTTTTGTAGTCTAAACCTGAATAGTAATAACAAAAACAATAACCACAAGGTATTGCAAAACCTCAATCCTCAGCTTCATCTAAACAATTCTCGAACAACTTTAAATCAGTAAAGCCTGAAGTACCTTAAAAAGAGGATATTTTGAATAATTAAAAACTTGTTAAAGAACCTGTTTAATTGGTTTAATAGTAATCTCTACCTAATAAGTTTACTAACAATTATATTTACCCTTAATCTTAAAATAAACAAAAAGTAGAACCTAAATAAGAAGAGATCTAAAGGCAAAATAATTCTGCATCTTATATGAGCAATTAAAACAATAAACTTAAAGAATAGATATAAGATGAATAAGATTAAAATAATGAACTAAGGAGAGAGATATAATAAACAAAAGACTAAATTAAAAACATTAATAGTGAAATCGATAAAAAAATGTATATATTGAGAATATTTTAGATAATAAAATTAAAGAGATTTTGAAAAGAAAATAAATGATTTAAAGAAAGAAAGCACAGATGAAAAAAAAAAAATAAACAATTTAACTGATGAAGTAATTTTTAATGTAAAGTAAGGTTAAAAAATTAACTGAATAAGTAAAAAGTGTAGATTAATAAACTTAAAAAAAGTTGGATCTTTAAAAAAAATAATATGAAAAATAGATTAAAGATATGGAATAAGTAATCAATGAAAAGTAACAATAAATTGATGAAATTGCTGAAGAATTTTAAAATTATAATCTAGAGGAAATTTAGGCCAAAATGGAAGAAATGGCTAATGAATTAGATGAAAAAGATTAAATTATTGAAGAATTGAAAAATTAACTTGAATAAGGGGGAGGTTTAGAAGGAGGAGAAAAAAGGGAAGATAATGATGAATTAATTCAATAACTTGAATAAAAGGATGAAGAAATTAAGAAATTAGAGGAACTTATAGAAAATTTTAAATAATTATATTAATAAATGTAAGATGAAAAGTAAGCAATGATGGAAGAGAATGAAAAATTACAAACAGAAAACAATCAATTCAGAGAATTGTTTAGTGTATTTTTTAGATTAATTTTATTAGTAAAATCTTCATCTATTTGGAATTGATCCTAATTAATTAGAAGAGGAAGAAGGAGAAGGAGAAGGCGAATAAGAAGGAGAACAATATGAATAGGATGAAGAAGGTAATTTTATTTTATATTCTAGAGAATTGATTATAATAATAATATCTATACCATTAATCTAATATTTAAATTTTATTTATTTTTAAAAATGTCTGTTAATGATTTAATATAATATTTTCTTCTTTTCATAATAGAATTATTAATGGTAAGAATTTATATTTGATAATAAATAAGAGTTTATTGTCTTAAACAATATTTATATTTGAATAATTTTTTATTCAAATTAATCTAACAAGTCTTAAAATTTGATCCTATTTAATAGTTGTGTAAATATAAAAAATTTTAATAACTTATTCACTTTATTTGTTTTCTTCAAAAAATTAATTTACTAAATATTTACTAACCTTACTTTTCTCTTATGTTTAGGCCTCCAACAATAATAATTCTTGAGATTTATGTTTTAGATATTCAAGTGCCCAAGAGTATTTTTCTTTATTTGTTTTAAGCCATCTCTCATGAAATAATTATTCTATAATAATTTAGTAAATAATGTTGGGATATGTAGAATCTAATTTCTCAGGTTAAGCTATTTTTGTAGTTATCATTTATGATTTAATTATCCATTAATTCTATATCAAAGATTTTCATCTTCTAAAGAATCTCAGATGAATTTAAGTTTATTTGTTCGACTCAAAACATTTAATATTTTGTTGTTTATAGTTTTCAGGTATTATTATATTAAATAATTATTTTATTTTAAAATAAATGGAAGATTTGGGTTTCTCTGAATAAGATAGAGATGCTTTAGAAAGAGAATTTTAGGAAGTAAAATGTCTTTGAAAATATTAATAGATTATCAATGAATTAGCTAATGAGCCTGCTTTAGAAAGATTTAGATCAGAATATACAAAATTACATCAAGCATTTCGAAACGCTTATGATTAAGAGAGAAGATTACTAAGAAAATTGAGAGATATAAATAGTGATATTTTAAATAATGCTGGCAAAGTAACAAATGCACTGAAATTTTCACAAGAAGATAGTGAAAGAATTAAGTTACTAAAAACTGAACTTGATAACACTTACAAAGTTATAGAATAAGCATAAATGAGGGAAGATAAATTGAAATAGAAAATTGAAAACTTTTAAGCAGAAATTAAGCATTTATAAGATTTAGTTGAGTAAGGTAATGCTCTATAGAGTTAAACAAACAAAATTACAGAACTCTAAACTTAGAAAGAGGATTTAATGAAAGGTATAAATATATAATATAATGTAGAAAGGGACAGTTTATAAGCAGAGTTAATAAAAAATAGATCAGAAACAGGTAATCTAATTGAAAAATTGAAACTGTTAGAAAATGAAAAATTAATACTTGATTAAAGTTCTCAATAACTCAAAAAAAATTTATAAGAAATGTAAGAGAAAGTAGATAAGGATGAATAAAGAAGAAATAATATTAATGAAGAATTAGAATAATTAAGGTAGAATTATATAAAAACAAAAAAAGAATATGAAAAATAGAAAGAAGATTTATCAAAAGTCTAAATTGAATTAAAGAAATAAACAGAAACATTATAGAAAAAGGATGAAGATAAAGAAATTGAAGAAAATGAACTCAGAAAATTAAGAGATTAAGTGGCTGAAGTTAAAAAAATACATAAAGAAATTATGAATAAAAAAGAAGAAAATGAAGATATTAGAGAAAGTAATGAGGCTGAAATAATTAAATTAAAGAATGAGAAAAATAATGCTAGAACTCATTTAAATTAAGTAGAAAAGAAAAACAATAATTTAAATAAGAAATTACTTGATTTATAAAAATAAAGAGATAAAATTATAAAGGATAAAGAGGTTGCAATTAATTCAATATAATAATTAGATAGACATGTTACAGATACAAAGAAGTTTAATGAATAAGATTAATAGTTACTTGAAGAATTGAGAAAAGCACATATTAATTTTGCTAATCATAAAGCAAAATCAGAAGAATATAATAGTAAATTAAATGAGAAAATTAATTTAATTGATAAGGAGATAGAATCATATGAAAAAGAAATATTATCACTATAAGAAGAAGTAGATGAAAGAGAAAAGTAATTTGTAATAAATACAAAGAAAAAGGAAAAGTTTGGAAAGGATGCTGCTTTAATAAATGCAAAATTTTTACATTCTTAAGAAGAAATTAAATTGAAAGATAATTTAATAAGTGAATTTTAAAAGAAAAATATAGAAACAGATAATAAATTAAAATAATAATAACATTTATATGAGGAAGTAAGATCAGATAGAAATTTATATTCTAAAAACTTATTAGAAACATAAGATGAAATTGCTGTTATAAAAAGAAGACATAAAATAGTTTAACATCAAATTGCATAATTAAAAGAAGAAATTGATGCAAAAGAAGTAGCATTAGCTAAGGAACATTTTGAACATAAAAAGAAGGATAAAACTATAGAGGAATGTTGTAGAATTCTAGAGAAGAACAGAAAAGAAATTGAGGAGAAAGAAGAAACAATCAAAAATTATGTTGGTGAAATATCTAAATTACATTTTGTTTTAAAAGATAGTGAAATAAAGAGATAGAAACTTAAAGAGGAATATGAAACAGTAGTATCTGAAAGAGATATTCTTGGTACTTAATTAATTAGAAGGAATGATGAATCAGCATTATTATATGAAAAAATTAAAGTATAATAAGAAACTTTGGCTTTTGGTGAATAATAATATAGAGAAAGACTTAGTGATATTGAATTATTAAAATTCAAGATCTCTGATTTATAAAGAGAATTGAAAATAAAAAGAAAGAAGGCTGGTTAAGCTCCCATTTTAAAGGAAAAGATAAATAATTTGTAAAAAGATTTAGTTGAGGAAAAATTGAGAGTGAAAGCATTAAGTGAAGAATTAGAAAATCCATTAAATCCTTAAAGATGCAAGAAATTAGGAGGAGTAATTATTTTTATTAATTTTAGAGTGATCCAGATGTTTATGAAATGAAATAAAAAATAAAAACATTGTAAAGAAGACTCATCTATAAGACTGAATAAGTAGTAGAGAAAGAAGTACTTATTCAATAGAAAGAAAAATAAATACTTGAATTGAGAGATATTATGAGGAAGCAACCAGGATTGGAAGAAGCAACTTAAATATCTAAATTATAAGAATAAATGAAAGCCAAGACTAGACAAATGAAAAGTTTAGCTGCAGAATTAAATATGTATTAGGCTTAGGTATTAGATGTTTTTATTTAATTATAGATCAATGAATATAAATACGATATAGAAAGATTAAATAAAGAACTTTAAGAGACTAATAGAAAATATTTGGAATAAAGAAGGAGAGAGTAAATCTAATAAGAATAATAATAATTAATGGAATAAAATCAATAGAATTAACAACAAGAATGATCATATATTATAATATGTTATATTATCTAAGAAGAAAGCGGCTTTTTAAGTTAGTTTTTGATTGAGTTGATAAATAAAAAAATTGAAGTAAATGAGTATGAAGCAAGAAGAAGCAGCCTAAGGTAACACGTTCTGTGATTCTTTAGTTCGTAAATCTTCTAGATAAAAGAAAATGACTGAGAACTTTAAAGAAATGCTTTAAGAGATCAAGGAACAAAAACCATCGGCCAAGAAATCAGATTAAAAATAGGACAAGTATTAACAAAAGAAAGTATAAGAATAAAAGAAAGGTAGTTTAGTTCAATATTATTTAGTGTATGAATATGGATTTATGACTGATTGGCTTGATTGCATCTATCCACATGATAATGGATAATTATTTGATTTAGAAATTTAATTCTGTGTATTAAAGCCAAAAAAACCAACTATTAAAAAACCTAAAAAGGAATAAACTGAAGAAGGAGTAATCAATTTCTATAATACTAGATAATGTCTTTAATTCAAAACTTATTAACAAATCTCAATCAAAATCCAGAACAAATGAGGAGATAGAGTGAATAGTAAATACAGAGTGTCCAAACAACTAATGATGGTATTGTAGTATACCATCCCTACTTTAAAAAAAGTAAAACATAATCTAATTCTAAAAGTTGAATATCAAAGTAAGAAACCTCAATAGATTGACTCAATTGAACCAACTGTTGAGTTTGACAGTCTAAAATAAAAATTTGAAACTATCAAAAAGACCTTTAGACCATTGATACTAATTTGATTCGCAATTAAATATATATGACATTATTAAGTATTTAAAAGATCTCCTTAAACTATATTCTAATGCATATAGAAGAGATTGCTGCAATAATCAGCATCGATTTATCAATACACTGATTGTATATACAATATTATAATTATTATAATATTTTTCAAATTTATTAGAATAATTGAAAATACTCAAATAAAAATAAGAAACTTTATAATTTTTTATTAATAATATATTGTGGTTTAAATTCTATATCATAATAAAGAAACCTACAATTTTTATTACAAAATTCTCCCAAAATTAATTTAAATTGAAGTCTAAGGATTTGAAATTCCATCTTTGTTATTTTCAATATTAACTTTTATTTTCTTTATTGTTTTGTTTTGTTTTGTTCTATTTTATTTTTTAATTGTTTAAATACCCAATGATAGAAGTAGAATTTCATAATGATGATATTTAAGACATTACTAAATTTTATCATTCGAAATAACTTTTAATAATAATCTTATCATGCTAATATTCATAGCATAAAACTACAAGATTTTAAATACTGAAAATTATACTAATAGTAAGTAAATGATGAATAACCAATCTATGTTTCCTTATTTATTTATAACTCTTTATATTTCGCAATATCAAATTCTGAAGTATCTAATTTATTAATAAAAAGCAGTTTCATAATTTTTAAAAACACCCATACTGATAGCTATATTTTTTATCAATTTAAAAAAAAAAATACTCATCTTTAAATTATTTTTGGCAGAAATTAGCAGGTTTTAAAGATTAAAAAAATATTATTAAAAAATAAGTTAAATCAATAAAAAGTAAATTGAATGTATAGAAACTCTAATTATTCATTTTAAGAACCAAAATAAAAAGAAATAGATTTTTAAGCAGTTGATAGACTACTAGAGTACACAAAACAAACACATTAAAATTCGTAAAGACAGATTTAATAACCAGATTATGATGAAAAAGAAAAATATAGAAATGTTCGACCTAATTCGTTAACTTAAAGAATATCTCTTTATGAATCTAATTAATAATAATCTAGAAGAGAGAGATTATCTTTTTAAGATATAGACTTTTGTAAAATAGTTATGTTTTTAATGGCAACTGAGATTGAGAGATTAAGGGAATAATTAGAAGAGAATTTAAATTAAGAATAAATCAGAAAAAATTTTGAAGGTATGCAATCGTCAATTAATTAATGGAGACTTAAATTTGAAAGAAAGTAATATGCTTATTAATACTATATAGAGAGGAGGAGTGTGATTAATTAAGAGAAGAATTAATGAATTTAAAATAAATAAACAAAGAAAATTATGAAAAAAATGCTTAAGTGTTATACTTATAAATTGAAAAATTGAATAATGAAATTCAAGAAGCCTTAATCAATTCAAAATAAAAGTAAGATGAAATTAATTCTTTAATTCAATAACTTCAATAAAAAAAAAGTTAACTTGATTAATCTGATATAACAATTAAATAATTGAAAAATGAAGTATAAAATTTATAAAATAAACATGACATTAAATATGATTAATTTATAGATGAACTTAATAATGAGATTGAAAATCTATAACAAAATTATAGAAAACTATACAATGATTATTAATAATATAAACAAAATCAAAGTTAAATGTATGAATAATAGACATAGGTACCATATTCTAGAATTCAAAGTTAATAATAATACATTTTGTAAGAGAATTAAGAAATAAATATGCTTAACTTAATGATTTAATAGCTTCAAAATGAAAATGCAAAATTAAAAGACGACTTATTTAAATAGTCTAGAAGAACAGAAACTTGGTGTTGTTGACAAACTGTTTTACTTTTTAGTATTTATTTTTGATATATACATTTATAAATCTTGCATTTTCAAAATATACTATGATAATGTAATATCTATAATTTTGAAATTTTTTTAACATTAATTATTACATTTTGCTATGAGTTTTGTTTCTAAGAAACCTGTTAAAGCTAGAAAAATTGTATGTCAATATTACCCTCCTGCTCTAGGATTAGTTTATAAGTAAGAATGTTGAACTAAAGAAGACGACCTGACAATAAAACTAAAATGTATAAGATATAATTTAATGAGATGGTTCAAATCAACGATGCAGAAAAAATTACATCATTTTTATATGATTAGCATCCTTTACATTTTAATGAATAAAATGTTCCTTATGAACAAATATTTGAAATTGTACAACTCATTCTATCAAATTAAAAATTTATGAAATCAAGTTCTTTATCTTTTAAGAAGAAATAATCACCATTTACATATAATTAAGCTTTTTCTGATGAAGAAGTTGACTTAATATGAAATTAATATTTATATAAATAAAAATTGATTAGAAATAATATATTGATTTTAAAATACATGAGTTTCATTTATCAATTAGTTTAAATGGAGAAAAGCTTAGTAAATTTTTATCAAGACGTAATAAATGAATAATATTTATTATAAGTTTTAAACATATAATAAGAATGATAAATATAAGTCACTCATTTTTTTTTCATTTTTTCTGCTAATTCCCTTTTTTACATCTCTGATTTTGCTTTCTATTTAAAATAAATAATTAAATTACCATTTATTCTGTACTTAAACCTTTTCCAATCTCTCTTAATCTATCAGCTGTATATTTATAACTATCTTCCTCTTTTAATTTTTTATCAATTATCTCAGCAAAAATAACTTAAAATGCATCAGATATGCCTGTTTACTGTAAAAATTTCTTAAATTAATCCATCTTAAATATGATATTAAGGATCATACTTATTATTATTTCTATTCCTCAGTTAATTACTGTGCTTGACTTTTATTATTAATAACTTTTGAATCATTTTCTTAAATCAAAGAGTTATTATTTTAGGCATTGTCTTACATAATTGGATTTTTATTGCTCATTATATAAATAATATTAATGATAATAAATTTCTCTCTTCAAATAAAAGTCAATCTTTAATAATATTGTTAATCTGGTTATTAACATATTCAGATATCAAGAATAATATATTGATTAATTATGAAAAACATTTTGTTTACTAAACTTATTGGTAATTATTTAATTAAATATTAGAAAAATGATCAATTGCATTTCAAGTATGATAAATACTATATTGAGGATTGTCTTTTTTTGAATAATATATCATATGTTAATTCAAATCGCCTATTTTGATTTGATTTACTTTCTTTATTGTTAAAATTAAACTAAAAGTTATTATTCAATCAATTCCCATTCATTTATATCGACATCCTATAAAAGAGGTGATATAGTCTATTATAATATTTATTTTTACTTATTGAAATGATTCGAGCGACTACATAAATTATGTTTTCATTATCTTTTTAGATTCTTCACTTGGCTTAACCCAAAAAACCTTTTCAACTCCACCAAATTTAATTACTAATTTAATATAACCTTTTACTTTGCTCTTAAAATTATACAAATTATTCATTATTTTGAAGATCTGAATACTTTTAAACAATTAGTTTTGTGAATTCTTAAAACTCTTAATTATATGCAGACTAATCAATAAATGTAATTTTGATATGCATTTCATCACTATCATTTAATTATATCAAAATTGAATTATTAAAATCTAATTATTCTCTAAATACTGGATTATATTTAAGTGCATCATTTTATAAATTCTCTTCTAATTATTCCTCTTCTAAAATCACAACATGTTAATGATCATCTTCTTATTCTTATAAAAATTTATCATTAAGTAATTCTGTAGCAGTTGGTCTTTTTTCTTAATCTTCCAAACATTTTAATATAAAATCTTTTAAATCTTAATTCTAAATTAAATCTAAAGATTTTGGTTTTATTCTATTCATAACCTTATTTAATTATTTTTATTACTACCTTTTAATAAATTTGATTAGGAGCTGTACATTCTTCATATGGCCTTTTTTAAGTAGCCATCTCTAAACATGTCATACCAAATGCATATATATCAACAGAAGGACCATATTTCTCTTCATATATCTCTGGAGCCATAAATTCAGGTGTTCCTAATACAGATTATGTAAAATCTGATTATTTTAATTTTATGGCCAAACCAAAATCACCTATTCTTACTTAGTTATTATGTGTATTTATGAAGATATTATCACATTTAATATCTCTATGTATCACTGGATATGGTACAATACTATGCAAATATTCTAAGCCTTTCAAAATTTCCCTGCACCAATGTTTGAGTATTTTCAATCTAGGTCGCTAAATTTTTCTCAAATGTCTAAAATCAATTATTTTTATACTTCTTTAGTGATCCTCCATGTACTATTTCTGTTATGAAAATAACTTCACTTTTATTTTTGCTTACCCAAGCATTGATAAAACTTATTATGTTTGGATGCTTTATATTATTGAGAATACTAAGTTCCTCAGATATTCTTTTCCTTTCCTCTTCTAAAATACAATTTTTAATTTATGATACATTATGGCAATTGATCTAAATGAATCACATTCCAAGCAATCTCACACCCAGACTCTTCATCATAACCTCTATAAACAGTCTTATATGTGCCTTTCCCGATTTGTTCATTAAACTGCCTTTTAGCATTGTTATTTTAATACTCTAATAAATCTTCCTTTTGGGCTTTTTTCCATTATTTGATCTGGCTCCGATTTCATTATAAAAATATAAATGTTTATTATACAAAAAATAATAAAAAAAATACTTTAAATTAATCAAATAAAAAAAAAGCCCCCTGACGGGGTCGAACCGTCGATCTTCTCCTTACTAGGGAGATGCCTTAACCACTTGGCCAAGAGGGCAACCTATTCAATCATAGCAGAGTAGTCTATAAATTTACACAGTCTTAAATTTAAAGATTCCTTTTTAAACATTTAGAAACCATAATTCTTTTAATTTTAATATAAAAATGTATCATAATAATCTTTTCTGAGGAATAATTTAATTTTTTAGTGAAATTTTATTACAAAAATACTATTTAAAAGCTTGTAATTTTAGTTTATGTAGATTTTCTATATAATTATATAAAAATATTATTATCAACAACAAATATTTTTTTTATTAAACAGCTTTAAAATATATACTAATTAGAATTTGCTATTAAATTAAGGAAATTTAATTGATATACTATTTGCATTTAATAAAACTAAGGAGTAATTTGAGCTTATCATCTTGATTAAAAAATTAGGTAAATATTAAGTAGAATATGAACAATGCCATCAAAAATTAAATATAGTTATAAATGACTAATTATATAACATTGATATTTATTATATTTAGCAGGTGTTACGAAGTTTTGAGGATGAATTCTAATTTTACTTTTCTTTACTCAAAATACTAAATGGTAATTAAATTATATTTTTCAAATATAATTTAATTAAAAACACCTATAATAATATAAAATTTGAGAAAGGGGCTAATTATATTTTGGATTGAATGAGTAATTTTCAAAAAAATCATAGAATTAGATTAATTATAGAATCATTAGATAGCTTTATTAATTTTTAATATACTTGGTAATAAATTTATAGATATTGTATTTATTATAGCTTTTAGATATGAATTAAATTACATAGATGCTTGAGTATTTGATTGGCTTATAAATAATTATTTAAGTTTAACAATTTCTATAATATTAATAAAGATATTTTTAATTAATTTAAAATTCGTTTTCCAGCCATTCATCAATAATTATAATATGAAAGGAACTAATAGTAGGATATTCTTACAATAATGAAAATCTTGATCATAACTTATGATTTAGAATGATTATTCTTAATAATAACAAAATTTATGGTCTAGAAGATCATGAGAACAAGTTAATTTTATTCAGTAAAAAGTAAATATGATAAAACATATTTAAGGCTTTAGTTTTAAATTTAATACTTGATCTTGATCCATTTGCTTAAAGTTATAGAACAATCTATTAACTATTTATAAGTTAAACGAATATTTAAAAAAAATCACTTTGGGTTTATTAATAATTTAAAACAAAAATTAGAAAATGTTTCATCGCTAAATAGGAAACTGTTATAAAATAAAAAAAAAATATTTAATGCTAAGTTATATATTCAAGTTTATAGACTATTTATAATAGCTAAATGCTATTCAATTAAAATTTATTTTGTTTCTTGTATTTATTGATCAAACTAATTATTTTAATTGATTAAAACGGCGTCTAATAAATAAGAATCGAGTTGACAATTTTTTTGATTATCCTATTTCTTAATAAGTTAGCAGAATTAATTAACTTCTTTGAATTATTATTATATTTGTGAGAAAGATTTGCAATTTTGTTCTGATTACAAATTTCGACACTTTTTTAGAATGCTTTTAGAAGCATTTTCTAAGCTACATGTTATGTTAGATGATTAAAACTCTGTATCATCCAGATATACTTCAGAACGAACTTCTTTAAAATTATATTAATTATGAGGGTAATGGCCACCTTACATAATCTCTATATGGAGGAAATCTGATCCTATTTAAAAATCTATCTTGCCACTCTATTTACAGATCTACAACAAAGAAATAGATCGTTTTAAAAAAAACTTACGATTTCTTTTTTCTTTCTTTTTAAGAAATTCTTCATCAATCTCATTTGTTTGATTTTTTTAGATTAGTTTACGATCTAGAAATTTAGCATTTTTTAAGGTTTCATCATTCTTAGCGTATTCGGAATATATGGAATTTATATTCATAATATTTTAATAATCTGATGCAAAATTATAAAGATTTAATTATAAAGTCTTCACTTGTGAATAATAATGATGAATAAAATATTTCTAATTAATATTTAAACTAATAGGATTATGCATTTCCCAAATTATTGATAAATATAAATTAGAGCTTTTTATGAAATTCATTATAAATTATAATTTAAATTTTTGATGCAATCATGATAAAGTCCGTAAAATTTAATCAATTAGAATAATAGAATTTTCAACAAGTTAATTTTAAAAAATATGATTAAAAAATGACTATGATCACCTCACATAACAGCAAATCTATATATTATAGAGTTTGTAAATTGATTTTAAAATGTATGAAAATGTAAATTAGAGAAATTATTTTTAGAAATTTATTAAAATAATTCTAATTTAATTATATTTTACTTAATATCTTTGTATTAAAACTATATAAAAAATCATTTTGAATTCATCTGCTAATGTTGTATGTTGAGTGTGGTCTTAATTTTTGATAATTGTTAATCAAATGATAGATATATTTAAGGTAATTTTAGTTTAAATTATTATGGATATTTAAGATGACTATTTTATGATCTCACTATTTCTTTTAATAAGCAATATGATAAATCTGATAGGATATTGTTAATAATAGATTAATTATTATTTTATTATTATTTTGTATAAAAAATAGTATGATTAGTTTTGATGATTTTAATTTTCCCAGAATTAACATCAATTATTACTTTTGAATTGTTTATAATCATTTCCCTTTTGTTTTTTTTCTATTTAGAGAAAAAATTATCTTTATCGCTGAGATAATTTCTTATAATATGTTTAGCTGAAGAATATTTGATTTTATGTAATATTGCTGCCTAAAGAATATAATAAATTAAAAACTTAATATATAGTTAGATGATCAATCACTACACTATTTATTAGACCAAGCTTAAATTAAGGATCTATGAAATTTCTTTTTTTTATTTATTTTAGTGGAGTTTCTGGATCATTTAATTTTTTTGCTTTAACCATTTTTTAAAAAGTAATTACAAGATTTAATATATTAACTTTAAGTATATTTTACAATTTCAATATAAAATTTTTATTTCATTGATTCATTTTAAAATATTCCCTTTTATAATGGTCAATTTCTTTTTATAAAAGACTACTTTACACAATCTTTAAATATAATAAATTCAATTTATTTTAATAAATACATATATTAAAATCATCATCTTATACTTTAAACATTTATTTTATAACAAAAAAAAAAAAAAATTTAATAAATTTTAATTATGAATAATATTTCATATAAATAAGATGAAAGTCTTCTTGATGATGTTTAGAATCAAACTAATTAGATTATTCAAAACTTTGATTAATAAGAAGAATAAATTCTACTTTAAGACAATAATGAGATAGATTAATTAGAAGAAACTTAAAATATTACCTTTAATTTTGCTAATACCAAAACTTTTAAAATTGAAATTCCTGATTATGCAAAATTGATCTCTTTACAAAAATATTATGTTCAAGAATTCAAATAATTAATTTTAAGTTTAGAATTGAATTTTTAAATTGTAAGAGAAGGATTGATTATTTAAACTGAGGCAGATGAAAATCTTCATGAAGGAATTAAAAATGAAATAAATAAATATCTTAAAACTATTTAAACAAAAAAATTAGGATTGGATTATGATAGTTCACGTACTTTTTTTAGATCAAATTATATATAGATTTAATGTTCAAAGCAAGAATATTATATTATTAAATAAAAAAATAGTGATCAAATTATTGAAATTTATTTGGTAAGCAAAAAAGATGACTTAAATATTGTTGTATATAATTTAGAATAAAAATTAAAAGGATTAAGAATATTTTTCTTAGATGTAGCTAATCATATGACATCTCCAAAAATTAATATAGATTATAAGTATCTATTAGCAAATTTAAGATAAAATTATTTTCAAAAAATCACTTAGGATGATCTTGAAAAAACTTTCTCAAATTTAGAATTTATAGATGTCATCGATAAATAAAAACCATATAGTTCTGCTATATTAGGATTTCATTTTCCTTTTGATTTATAAGGAAAATCTTTATAATGTTAAGAGATTTTTACATATATTAAAAAAACTATTGAATCATTATTCGCTATTTTCATATCATTCAATGCCTAAGGGGATAATATAAATTAAGCTAGATATATAGAAAATCTTATAACTAATTTTAGATAAAATAATCAATTTGTTTGTGTTTGCTAAGTTGATTTATCTTTAAAAGTAATTGCAATTTTAGGAACTCCTGAAGGAATTAAAATAATTGTTAATGAACTATTAAAATAGAAGTAAGAGGAATTTAGCAAAGATTTCTTTCAAACATTTACAGTGAATATTCTAAAGAAAAATTTTGAATTTAATCCAACAAATTAGATGTATTCTAATAAATTATTAAAGAGGTTCATTTTAATCATAAATAGCTGATTATCTTTAGAAAAAAAATGCGATTGAAATCTTAAGTTAAGAATAACTTTAAATTATTAAATTCAAATCTAAAGTCAAATTCGAATCATATAGTATAGTGTTTTTTTTATTTAGTCAATTTAATCAATTTTATATGTGATCAAAAAATTAAATAAGATGTTGAAAAGGTCTTGAATACAAATAAAAATAGAATCATTGCTAAAATAGAATAATTCAATCTAGGAGGGAAGTTTTTTGAGTAAATAGAGAAAGTGCCTGTTCAAAATTAAAATCAAAATTTTATATAATAAAATTAAAATTAAATTCAATTAGCAGTTCCATAATAGAATTAGATTTAGAATCAGAACTAGAACTAGAATAAGAATTAAAATTTTAGCTAGAGCTAGAACTGGAACTAGAATAAAGGCTAGAATTAAAATTAGAACTAGAATTAAAATTAGAATTAAAATTAGAACTAGAACTAGAACTAGAACTAGAATTAAAATTAGAATTAAAATTAGAATCAAACTGTTAATACTTAAAACGTGATTCAATAATAAGAGACAAATTCTGCTAATGAGAATTTGCTTGGATTATTTATAAATAATTAATAACATTTTGATAATTAAGAAGAAGAAGATATTATTTTCACTGAACCTATTGTTTAAGAAATCTAAGATGGAACCGGTAAAATTAAAATAAGTGAAAAATATTAATAGCATTTTAAAGATTTGATAGGTCAAAATGGGTAACCATAAATAGGTTATATTTGCATAAAAGAAAATGTGCTTATGTCATTAAAAGTCTTTAGCAAAGAGATAAAAATATATCCAAAAGTTCAAATAATTGAACGTTCACAAGATGAAATAATTATTCAAGTTAAAGTTAATGGAAATGCTGAAAAAAAAGTGGAAATGTTACAAAATAATTAAGTTTAAATTAATGATAATTCTTAAAATATACAATTTTTTGAATTACAACATAATGAAGATCAATTATATATGGTTAATAAAGATAACTAAATTCTACCATATAAAAAAATTGAGAATTGAATATATAAAAGATAAATTAAAAAAAAATATTGTTTTTAATTTATTTTGTAAATATTATTTACAGAATAATTATATAACAAATAAAATTTGTTAATTTAATTATTTTCCAGACTATCTTTTAAGTTAGATTAATCAAATATTAAATTGTAAATTTTGTTGAGTCATGATTTATATGATATATTATATGTTCCATTTTCATTCTGTTCTAATTTAAATTGATCTGCATTCAATCCTAATTTTCCTAATAATGAATTTCCATTATTATTTTTTAATCCCTTCAAAGCTTCTTTATATTAATATTCTTGTATTTCTTATACTTTTAAATCTAAATCAATGAACTTTTTTATTATAACCTTATCTTAAGGTTATAATTCCTTTAATTTCTTATAATCTAGAATATTCTTTAAACAATACCTTCTAATGCCTCTTCGAATTTATCTATTTTTTCATAACACTCTGCTCTATTTAATAAAGCCTTAACAAATTCAGGATTAAATTCAAGTGCTTTAGAGCAATGTTCCAAGGCACTTTCAAAATCAGATTATTTCATTAAACAAATAGCAATATTTGAATTTAAGATACATAACATATTTAAATCTTCTAAAGGACAATAATCAAGGGCTTCCTTGTAAATCTTTCCAGCTTCTTCAAACTTTGATTCGTTAAACAATAATCCAGCTTTGTTTTTTATTTCTAAGCATTTTTCTTTTTCCTTTTGAATTTATTTGACCTTGTCTTATTATTAAGCTTAATTTTATTCACTTTGAATATTCTTTTGATTCTCTTATTAATCATTCTATTAAAGATCCATTTTTTTAATAAATTAATTAATTATTTCATTAAATTAAGATTGGGTATTTATTTTGATCAATAAATTGTATGTAAAATATAGAATATCTCAATTCATAATACTAAATCTATCCATCATTTCAATAAATTCATTATAATCAATCTATTTGATAAATAGAATTAAATATACCTCTCCATCTCCATTCTTATCTGCTTCCTTAATCATATCATCCCAATATTTTTCATCAATTATTTTATCAGACTCTAAATTATAACTAAATTTAATACTTCCAAGAACCTATTATAACTCTTTTTTATCAATTTTACCACTTCCATCTAAATCCAGCATTTTAAAAGCCTAATAAAGTTTTTCTTCTTTCATATATAACTATTTTTCCATAGTTGCTGCCAAGAATTCTAATACAATATTAATTATTTAATACCAGTATAATTAATGTTACCATTCCCATCAGTATCAATACTTTTTATGACATTTGCTAATTCTTTAGATTAATCATCACTCATTCCTATTAATCCTTCTCTAATCTCTTCTATAGTCAAAACTCCATCTCCATTCTTATCTAATTATTTAAATAATCTAATTTAATTAATTTCATACTTTCCTAAATGTGTAATTTCTTATTCATTTAATTATGATGCAATAAATGTAAGGGCAACCTTTTTTAATTTATTACTGCCTACAAAATTCTTTAATGCACCATAATTCAATTTGAGTTCTTTATTTGGCTTATTCTTTTCCTTCATCCATTTATGCTATAAAACTTATTAAGCCTTATATCTTTTATCTGGAGATGTGATCATATTTGCAATCAAATCCTTAGCTGAATCACTAACAAATTTAAATTCAGGAATATCTGTAGTGTATTAACCTTTTTAAACAGCCTCCAAGATTTCAGGGTCAGTATCTCCATAAAAGGGAGGAACACCAGAGAGTAATATATATAATATTACACCTGCTGACCAAATATCACATAATTCATCATAATTTCCTTTTAATACTTCAGGAGAGATATAATAAGGTGTTCCTGCTTTAGTTTTCATCGAAACCTTTTATGTACCAGGCTTTTGAGGTCCTTCTTCAAATAGAATGCTCAATCCAAAATCAATAACTTTAAGAGGAGAATCTTCTGCTTTAGTTAAAAATAAAAAGTTTTCTGGTTTCAAATCTCTATGACAAATTCCATTAGAATGGCAATAATTCAATGCCTAATTTTTATGTATTAAAATACTTGCATAATCTATAAAAATATTATGTGTGCTTCAGCCTCATTAAAATACCCTTTGTCCATTATTCTATCAAATAATTCTCCTCCTTCGCATAGTCTATTGAAAATTAATTTCAAATATACTCCATAACTAAATAAACATTTCTTTGATCTTCAAATGTTTCATATAATTTAATAATATTGGGATGATCCAAAGCTCTTAGAATATCGATTTCTCTTTTAAATCTTTCTGGATTTTTAACTTTAGATTTAGGAATTACTTTAACAGCACGTTATTATTTTGTGCCTTTTAATGCAGCTTTGACAACACTTCCATATGTGCCAGACCCAATTACCTAATTGCTATCAAAATAAAATACTTTTTTGAGATTTATGTCATAGAATTATTCTATCTTTCCTTCACAAGACTTGATAAACCATTATTTCTTAAGGAATATGTCTTCTTAATTCATTTTTTAATTAAAAAATTTAATATATATCTTGCCATAATTATTTGATAAAATCAAACAAAAACATATTTCCTTGTAGCAGTAATTATTATCTATAAAAATTTATTAGTAAATCTCCATAAATCTAATATTAAAGAAAGAGTTATTGAAAATGCTTAACTAACTAAAAGATCTAAATATTATCAAAATTTTAATTATTCTTATAAAATTATGAAAAGTTGAAAAAAAATTTTAGAAAAAAAAATAATCTCATAAATACTATTAAACTTATAAAAATTTACTCATGTAGTTATGATGTTATAAAAATGGATTGGGTTACGTTTGGTATATCAAATAATTTAATTAGAATAATAAATCATAATTTATAATTTTTAATGGAAACATATCAATGTAGTAAATGTTTTCTAACTCTTTCTTCATATTCTTCAACAATTCTATTATGATATCTCTCATAATAGAGAACAGCATACCAAATTTTGAGATTTTCAAAAACTTATTCTTTGTTTATGAAATCAATGTAGTCTCTTTTAAATTATTTTTTAGAGCTAAAATAATATAAAATAAGTTACTATTCAAAATCTTATTCAGGATTCTCCTTCTACATTACTAATGCTGGAATACCTCTTTCTCTTGCAAATTATCTTATGCTTTCATACTTATTATC
This sequence comes from Paramecium primaurelia, assembly GCA_905182975.1. NCBI lineage: Eukaryota > Ciliophora > Oligohymenophorea > Peniculida > Parameciidae > Paramecium > Paramecium primaurelia. Next base: position 813,477 of record CAJJDM010000001.1, read on the forward strand.
TCCAAATCCATTTAATCTGAATGCTTTGTCTTATCTTTCCAACTTTATATTTATTGATTCATTTATACTTTTCTGAGATGAGATTTGATTTACATTAAAAGCAATGCCTTTTTTAAATCCTCAAGTGGAAACGGAAGAAGTGAATTCCAATTTTTTAAAACACTATTTAAAGGTCTTCTTTCTGGATTTCTTGTTATCCAATAGAAGAGATTAGTGAAATAGACAGGGAGATTAACAAAAAGTTTAGTGAGTTTCATAATTGTATAGGTTCCTCTAAAAAACTCCATTCCTAAAAATTTGCATAACTAAACTCTCATAAATTTTATATACGTGCACCAATTATTCTGAATTAAAGTCTCTGTAATCTAATTTAGTCATGAAGAGATGAGAGTGCTTTAAAACAAGTTCTTGTAAACCCTTAGCATTGTAATCTTGATTGTTTCTTATATTTTCAATTGAAGGAATGCGTTGTTTCATCAATTGAAACAGATATCTATATGAATTCATTTGTTTTCTATCTCTTGTAATATATCTCTTTGCAAGTTGATCATCAAATAAATAGGTAGTAGGAAATGCATTAGGAAACAAATACAGGTAAGGAGGTAAAAGCAACTCTGCTCCTGGAACTATGAGAAAGAAAGAGAAAGGAATGAATTTTATTAAGTCTTTTCTAATTCTTGTGATTTCAGATAGCATAAAAGCAGTTTTCTTTTATGTAAAAGTGTACTTACACATCATTTTAGCATCTACACATTAATCCCAAGTGCCCTAACAAATAACTTTAAGGTCATACTTAATAAAGGATTTCCCAAAATTCATAAAGAAATTTGGTAACTTTTCCTTTTCCCTCAACTTTCTTTTGAAACTTGTCATGATTTAATACTCCAAAACTAGGTATTTGAGACCTGAAAGTTTTAGAAAGTAATGGATTTTTCAAATTTCTAAAGATCATTTATTTTATTTGTGTTATTTAATAATCACTCTTATATTATTATAAATTTAATGTAAATTCGTTAAGAGTAAGTATATATAATCATATAAGACGAGATCTAGATTGTGAATCTATTAAAAATGCCCTTAGAAACATAAATTAAAGACTCAATTATCTACAGAAAATAATTCCACCTGAAATAAATGTAGAAAAGGATCCAAAAATACCTAAATTGAATTTAAAAAAAATAGGAATTATTTAAGAAGAAAATAAATAAATTCAAAAAAAAATGACAGCTAATTTTTAAACTAATCATTAAATTTCAATAGAATAATAAATTAAAGTCCCATTCAAAATGAGAAGTTAATCATTTAATCATAATATTGGATAAACATAACTTGAATAAAATTTAAAGAATATATTACCTTCAAATATCTAAAATACTTCTAATTAATATGAAAAAACTAAATTTAATAATGAATTTGATATTTAAAAAAGAAGTTAAGAAATACTAAATAAATCAAACAACAATAAAGAGAATCTTTAAATATAATATCACTATTTAATATCATAGAATAACATTGCTTAGCCATAAGAACATTAATAAATAATTTAGAATAATTAATCAAAGATAAATATAACTCCAGTGAAAATAATTTCTAAAAAATCTTAACCAAATCCATAAATTAACTATAATTAATATTAAAATCCATATATTCATCAATAGATATCATTGCAGTAAGCTAGTTAATAATATGTTAAGTATTAAATTCTAATAAGAATTTTAGAGTAATATAAAATTATGAGTCCTCAAATGGCCCAATTTTATAATGTCGGTATTCTCAGCATCGTAATTCTAGATCATCATCATTTCATAATTTAGAGAATTATCAAATTGAAAAAAAAATATGAAATAATTAAAATTAATAAAAAAAACAATCATTTTAATTCAGAAGTGTTCCAAGGTTCAATGTCATCAAAATTATCTTCATAATTCTTTATTCTATCACTTCCAATTACTTATAATCTATTTGAAGACTTATATATTTTTATTTTATCTTTAATCTTATCAAATTTTTTTATTGATAATTATTTCATTGATTCTTAAAAAAGTTTTTGAGGTGAATTAAATTTAGATTAATTATGTTATTTTATTTTTTAAGGCATTTTGAATTCAGATTTATTTTGATAGTGATGTTTTGATTGATTTTTTAATGTATCCTTTATTTGTCTATATGTGTTAATTTTCTAACCATGAATATCATGCATAGTGAAGGATGATTTATATTTTTATTTAGCCTAAATTTCTATTTTATTTTCTAGTAATGATTTTAGATAAGTTTAATAAGCTGTAGGTTTAGGAGTTGGAAATTTTTTAAGTTAATCAAAAAATGAAGCTTAAGTAGTTTAAATAAATTTTCTTGGTGAATAGTATGTATACTTATTTTGTTTGAGAATTGGAGGAGTTTCAGTTTTCAATCTTTAAGAATATTAGGGTTATTCATAATTTTTAATAATTCGCTTGTTGTATTGATAGCAATAATTATTTCTTAATTAAAGGAACTTATCATTCATTTTAAAAAATAAATGTATACAAAAAACAGTTCAATGAGCAAATCTCAATAAATACTTAATTTATACAGTAGTTTTGTACATCCATCAACATAACATAAATAAGTATGATAGTTCTAATAGAGAATAAATCTGACAATGAAGTTCACAAAAGATTAGGAGCCATCCTCAAAAAAAATTGTTCGCCATACCAGAAACCTTTTTAGCATAAATCCAATAGTAAATAAGGGAATAAACAAAATGAGATTTTGCGTCATTTAACATCATCTCCCATTTAATCTTTGAGATTTAAAAGAATAAGTTCAAAATAATAATTACTGTTGGATTCATATGAAGAACCAAAATTATAATCAAAAGACAATATGGTGTATAAATATATATCATTCTATTAGTGAATAATAATATAATTTAATGAAAAGAAGTACCTAAAAGAATTTGTTAACCCTTATTGAATCAACTAAAAGACTTTTAGATGAATATAAGAGTAGATTAGATAAGGCTTAGGGTGAAAAATAATAGTTGGAATAGGAAGTATAATACTGGAAATCAAAATCTGGTTATTGATTATATATTTGATTATTATTATTAACAGATGGCAGTCAATGATGAAAGATATGTATTCATAGTTGAATGGTTTGATACAAGTGCATCTTTAATAAGGAGTTATAACCTAATATATTTTATGTCTGACAAAACTATCGAAATGGTAAAATATTTATTAAAGGAATCTAGTTTGATTTGAAAAATAAAAGAATATTCTTGAAAAGATGTGAATATCCATCAGTATAATTGAAGGATTTGTATGTTGGATCAATTGTTACAGTTTATTCAAGATAATTAAAAATAGTAGATTATGCAGATGTATTTACTAGATCTAAATTCGAAGTATAAAGAGGAAAGTAAATTAATTGTATAAATGTTAGAACATTTGGTATGATTAAACCAGATGCATATACACATATTGGTAAGATAATCACTGCAGTTGAAAGGAACGGTTTCGTAATTGGTAATTTGAGAATGACAAGAATGTCAATTGCAGATGCACAGCAATTCTATGCAGAACATAGAGTAAATAAACAATCAATTTGAATAGGGAAAACCTTTTTTTGATGAACTTACTTAATTCATCTGCAGTGATTTTATTGTAGGTTTGGAATTGATAGCCGATAATAGTGTCAAAAAATGGAGAGATTTAATTGGACCAACTAAATGTTAGGTTGCTAGAGTTGAAGCACCAAATTCTATGAGAGCTTTGTATGGAACAGAAGGAGTAAGAAATGCTTGTCATGGAAGTGATGCTCGTAAATTATTATTTTTATAATTATATAGCTGGATCAGCATAAAGGGAATTAGATTTCTTTTTTTCTGATAAATCTAATTTAAAATCAACAGCCGTATTTAATAATTGTACTTGTGCCATTATCAAACCACATATTGTTTTAGAAGGAAGGGCTGGACAAATTATTGATATTATTTTAAGTGAAGGCTTTGAAATTTCAGCAATGCAAATGTTTTATTTAGATAGAGCTACTAGTGAAGAATTCTTTGAAGTCTATAAGGTATATATTACTTATTCATATATTAGGGTGTCTTACCTGAATTCTAAGCTATGTCAGAACATTTAACATCTGGACCATGTATTGCAATGGAAATTAGACAAGAAAATGCTGTAAAAATAAGTTGTAACTATTAGGTAAAATCTTTTAGGGATTTATGTGGACCACATGATCCAGAAATAGCTAAGACTTTAAGACCATAAACAATAAGAGCTAAATTTGGTATTGATAGAGTTAAGAATGCTATACATTGTACTGATCTTCCAGAAGATGGTATACTAGAGGTGGAATATTTCTTTAATATTTTACAATAAAAATGATATAATAGATGAGGCAATTTATTAATAAATCATTTATAATTAATTATTAAAAGTATATTTCTTCATATCTAATACATTCACTTTAGAATATTCAAGATTAACATAATATAAAAAATTAATAAATATATGAATATTTAAGAGTTATATTAATTTTATTATATAATCAGTTGTCATTTTTTAATTATTTCTACATTCTTCTTAATTGCTTGAATTTTAAAGGGATAATTAAGTTAAAAGATATCCCTTTTTTAGTTTATAAAGACTGGCTGTCATTTTTAAAAATATCATTTCATACTTTTATTGAATTACCTTTAAATTTAAAAACAAAAACCTATTTTAAAGAAGACAACTTAAAACTTAGTTTAAAATACAATAGCAATCAAAAATAATTCTACTCCCCTTCAAAAATATTTTGATTCGTTTGTTCTTTTAAACGTATAACTGTTTCTTTTGTTGAAAGATTATTTAATAGAGATTATAAATGATCTCTCATCTTTTTCATTAATTAAGATATTAAATAAAATGTATTATCCTTAGCCCTATTATCCTTAAGTATATCCATAATATAGGTATTAACCCTATGGTGTACGTCCTTAAGTACCATAGTAATGGAGACCACCTGTTTATAATGCTCCACAATATCCATATCCAGGATTAAGAATGCCCCCGCCAACATATCCATACAATCCATACACTTCATCTATCATGCCACCTTAATACCAGCCCTAACCTATGTTAAGCTAAATTATGGCTTCTCCTTAACGATAATTCTAATCCCCCGATCGTTTGAAAGGAGCTTAGTCACCCAGTAGGAACATGTTGATGCAATCTCAACAAGTTCCAAAATCACCAGCTCCTCAGTTGCAATCCCCAAATAGATAATATCTTACATATGAATAAGTACAAGAACGCATACGTAATGCTTAACAGTAGCAACCTCAACCACCTCAAAATCAAAAATAATGTTTATTGTATATCAACTACATTAGATACACCATAACCCAAGCCAAACTAATAAAAATAACAACCCGTGGCATCTAAATAAAAATAATAGCCCACCTAACCACCAAAGAAAGAAGATGATTTGGATAAGAGATACTAAAATGCTCTCAAAAGCACAGAAGAAATTATCAAAAAATATTAAATGGATGATTCCGGTAGTAAAGGTCGTTAAACTAATTAGGAAAACCAAGAAGCTGAAGATGGTGAACTCTAAGGTAAAAAATAAAAATATTTTTAGAGTTGGCATTATAATATGAAGATGGTTTTATTTATAGAGGATAGGGTTATCCTCCATAGACCAGAAGTGGATTTGGTATTTTAACAGATTCTGAAGGACAATAAATATATGCTGGGTATTGGAAAGATAACTTATATGATGGATAAGGAAGATTGACAAATCTTCAAACTGAAGAATTGACAGAACCAATTGATTGGAATAATATGACAACTATTGGCAATGGATGGGCATCTTATGAAGGTAAAATATATATATATTATATAAATTAGGTAACTTTTGCCAAGGTAAAATGCATGGATAGGGAACACTTATTTTAACAAATAATGAATAATATTTTGGAGAATTTGAAGATGGAATGGTACATGGTGATGGAGAATTCACAAATCTTGATGGATAAGTCATTAAAGGTAAATGGGATTAAGGATACTTAATTTAATTATCAGAATAAGAATGAAATCATAAAAATATATTTTACAAATATTTAAATTCATTTCATCAAAGCTATATTTTATTAATTTTGAATTATTGTCATATTTAAAAACATATTACATAAAGGAAATTATGAAGTATTTTTACATAAAATATTATAATTATAGTATGATTAAAATTTAATATAAAAGAATCCTTAGTGGTTTAAAGAGATAAGGAAATAAAAATAGATATTATTATTATTGAATGATTACATAAATTTTAATTAAAATGTAAGTAATAAGGAGTTTAAAATTTAAAATATTGATTAAGAAGTTCCAAATATAATATTTCAAATTCTGCCTTTATTCTAAGAAATTTGAATAATTAATATGAAATAATTAAACTACTTTAGTTAGAATATTACTACTTTAAATTAAAACAGCACTTGAATTATTTTATTAATAAAAGTTAATCCAAAAATCAACAGATTATAAAATCTTTGAGTCCTTAACGATCTATCTAAATATATTTGATAGTTAATTGCTGAATCCAAAATTTAGAAGCAATCTTATCTTTAATCTAAATGAGTTCTTAGATAATTTTTGCAATAGAAAACATCCGTTAAGTAAATATATAAAATTAGTTTATAAATTAATTAAGATTCATGAAAAAATTAGAAGAATGCGATTAAAAAGAGTAAGCTGATTTGAAATCCATAATTAAAATATTCAAAATAATTAAGAGATTTATACAGTTTATTTAAAAAGATGAAATAGTTTACAGAGATACTTTTCATAGATTAATTTAAAAGAAATATTATTTTGATTGGATATGATTGTTTTTAATATAATACAGATATCAATTTTACCAATTGATTTCATGTGGTCTATTTTTGAAAGGGTCTGGACTGAGAGTGATAGCATAGACTTCTTTTTGATTATTCAAATATATTTGGCCTTAAATTAGTTATAAATAAATTAGATTGGCTATTATGCAACATACTTCAGAAATAGTAGGGTTGCTATTCTGAGGATGTGATATTTGAAATGCCTGATATACTATATAGTAATAAAAGTACTTTTTAAAATTGATTCAAATATATTTTATTCACCTTTTAATTAATTAACCAAACTTTTCTACATAAATTCCTATAACAAAGTACTTTTAATTAATCCATCAATATTAATAGACTTCTCTTAATCCAAATTGTTCTATATTTATCTATTGCTTCTTATAATCCTGCAATATTTCCTTATTTTACACTTGTACATAATAAATCATATTCTTTAAATTATTCAATCAATTCTTTTTTTGGATATCTTCCCATAAACATATTAATAGGAATTAAATATTTTAAGACTTATCTAGCGCATGATAATCCTTTTTATGTTCTTGGACATTCTTATAAAACTTATGTTAAATGTTATGATGCATCTACAAATTTAGAATGAAATATAAGGATTCTTCCTTTATAATAATGATAAGTAATTTAATCTTATTTAGGTGATGTCAAAAGAAGATTTTATTCTTTTTCAACTTTATCACAGTCAGCAGCTCTATCAAATTTAAAACCTTTAAAGTATATCTTCATTTATTAATTAGCATTTAATAATTTAAGTTTTTACATATTTTTAATATTGACTTCTCTTCCCATTTCTTAAAATATTTATAAACTTTTGCTTTCCAATGTTTCTTAAGCATGAGATGCTCTTTTTACAGCTTCAGAATCTTTAGCTTTTCTTTTCATTATTTATACTATTTTATATTGTTCAGTTACAACTTGCTTACATAAATATTGATAGATTTAAGAACGTTACTCATCTAAAAGCCATTTAGTATTTTTAAATAGATTTTCGAAATGGTCTATTACATTAGCATTTCCTCTTTCTCTTTCTACATAATATTAAAGTAAACTGCATAATAAATCAACCCATCCTGGATGACTTAAACGAGCATAATCAATTAATTTCTTACATGCTTCTGAATCATTTTCTAATTTTAATTGTTTCAATGTATATTCTAAATCTAATCCTAATAAACTTTATTCTTTTCCAGAAAATATTCGTTTCAAACAAATTATTGCTTCTAAACATTTTCCTTCACGAAAATACCTTAAAATTATAAGAAGTATATTTTCTGATTTTTTTGCAATCATATATTTTATTTAATTAATGGCTGACAAAATTAGGTATACTTTAGAAAAGTTTATTCCTGATCTCTTGGCTCTTTAAAAAAAGCAGGTATTCTCTAAGGATGAAGTTAAAGACATCCTCCATAAAAGAGAAGAATTTGAATATATGTTATAGCGTAGAACACATAATTTAAGTAATTACATGTAATTACTTGATTATGAATATGGATTGGAAAGACTCAGAAGATAACGAAATAAGGAACGTTAAATAAAGAAGGTTACAACAAGGGATTATGCAATTGTGAAAAGAATCATTTATATTTGGGATAGGATAATGAATAAATATCGCTACAATATCGATTTATGGAAACAATATTTAAGTTTTTGTTATATCATAGAATCAAAGAAACATTTTTTCAAAGTTATTACAAAAGCTTTGAATTTTAATCCATTTAATACTGATCTTTGGTTGGCAGGTGCTCTATTTGAATTAGAAAAAGCACATAATCCAATAAAAGCAAGGAAAATATTTTACTAAGCTTTAAGAATTAACAATAAAAATATAGATCTATGGGGAAGTTATTTAGATTTTGAATTGAATCAATTAAAAATTGGATAAGAATAGAATGATGAAATCAAAAATGTTGATGGATTTATGCCATTAAATACAGTAGAACCTATAACATAAATTAAATCAAAAAAACTTGATGGAATAAAATAAATTATATAATTAGCATATGAAAATTGTGATAATTATGAGTTAAGAAAATTATTTAAAAATATTTTACTTAGACATAATTAAAATGAATTGGCAGAAGAAGTATAATAAACATAATAATTGGATAATTCAGAAAAAATAAGTCAATTTATATGGGAAAATAAAGATGATCCTTAAGTGTTTGAAAAATTGAAAGATTTAAATATTGATTACAAAAATGAATTATTATAATTGTTTAGAGAAAAAGCAAATAGTTTAGATAGTTTTTGGTTATTAGCTTTATCATAATCTAATTTAAAATAAAATTTATTAGAAGAAATCAAAAACAAATCTATAAAATTCAAGATTTAACTTGTTGAGAAAGGATATTTACAAATTGAATAAATAAATTTATAGGAAATTTAAAAATAAAAAAATAAAAAAGAATTACTTGAAATATTACTATTATTAGTACATTTATACAAAAAAGAATTCTCATTTGATATTGCCAAATAGAATCTTATAGGATAAACTGATTTATTTGTTATTTTTCTTGATGAATATTATCCTCTATTAAATAATGAAGAATAATAATAACTTTTAAATTGGTTAGAAAAATAGAAATAATTTTGCCCTCTAAAATACCATAAATTAAGAAATTTAGATTTTGTTTAATTAAAAAAATTAACAGAATATCATCCAAATATAGATACATGGAAATTTGTATTAGAATAAACAAAATAGCGATTTCCTGAAAAGATTACTCAAATAATGACTAGCATATAGTTTTTAGATCCTTAAATAAGAAATCAATTGTTAAAATGATTGTGTTAATAAGTTTTTATGTATAAAAATTAAGATATATGATGATATATATAAATTATTTTGAGATCAAAGTAATTGGCATCATTTTATTTATTTAATCTTACCAGCTAAATATTAAGGAATAGTAATTCCACATCTTGGTGTTCTTAGACTATCCCTTAAATTATAACTAAAATATAGCTCTGCCCTTGTACTTTTTGGTGTTCTTATTTTTTTTGGTAAATCCAAAATATTATGATTCATTTATATATTCACTTCTTTTAAAATCTCTGAATTAATGCTATGACATCTTTATTTTTCCCTTCTTGAAACTAATTAAGATCTTATTTATTGTTATCGTTCATCATTTCTAGTTGAAGATGAAAATCTTCTACATGCTCTTGTTCTATAGTATTCTTCACAATTTATTTATACTGACTAAATTTATTCTTTATAAACTATTTTTTTAGACTAATTGAATTTGACTATTTCTTACTAGCATTTATGCCATTATAATTGGATTGTTCTATATTTTTCTTGGTTTTAAAGTACAAGGCATAGCTTTATAAAATTTATCAGTATGAGTATTATGATATATCTAAAGTTCATTTTAGTTCTCTAGATATTCTTGAAATTTTCTAAAAAGGACAGTATCCTATAATTCGCTTTTTTATTAGTCCATAAATTATTAACAGTAATAATTTGTTTTTTCATTAGCTAACTATATTTGCTTGTGTAGGTATCACAAATATTTGTATCATTAGTGTTTTATTAACTAAATTATAATAATATTATATAAAAAAGGATTGTCTAATTTGTCAACATAATAGATTTTTTATGAATCAAAAAATTTGATAATCTAGAGATTTTTATTTTTTATTATATAATAAAGATTCCTTATATGAAGGGAATCCCATTATCACTATACAATAAGTACTTTAAATCTCAAAATTATTAATTTACATAATTTGATTCTTAAATCAGTTTACTTAAACAACAATATATATTAAAGTAGTTATAAAATCTATTTTAAATGATTTACTAATTTATGATAATTATGGATAATCATGTATTAAAAAAACTATATGTAAATTTAATCCATTTCAGATGAAAGAAAACATCTTAATTGATTTCTTATAACAAATAACTCTAACAGATTCATGTAGATCTTTCTAGTTTGTGAAAAAACCCATAACTAGATTAAATAAACTTTTAAAAATCAAAAAAAGTAATATTAACATTAAGAAAACAATTAGTTATTATTTAAAGTCTTAAAAATAATGTAAAATTCTCAATTTGATAGATAATTTTAATTTGAAATTCCTTATTTTTAAACTAATAATTGGATATGAAATCACAAGAATTCACTTTTTATTAATATATATTGTTTGCAGACTCATTTGTGTACAAAAATTTAATAGTATCTTTTTTGAGAAAATGGTTATACAAAACAAAAAAATAATTTATGATTATTTCTAAACATATGCATTAATTAAAAATATATTTATTATATAATTAAAGTGAGGACATTTGTTTGATATTGTAAAAAGTATATATTTTTGTTACTATGAATACATATGCAACTACATATATATATTATTAATATTTTAATTAATATTTAAATGAGAAGCTGACTGAGTTTGCAATTTAAGTATCTTAATTTTGTTAGATATCACTCATTTTTTTTAGGATTAAACCCATGTTTAAATGGTTTCTTTTATACTTAAATTTTTTAAAATCATTTATTGAAATAATCTTTATTATTGATATTTTCGATATTGTTTCAAACAATAAGCTCTTCTTTGATCTTAAAGTTCTTCTATAGTAAAAGATTCAGGAGGCTTTGCATTACAGATTTTCAATTGTATTTGAACTGGTTAAATTTAGAATCCTATACTTTTACCAATTTCTGTTTTCTATATTGTTTATTTTGATTGTAAAGTAGGAAATCTTATTTGCTTTCTTATATTCATTGAGGATTCTTGAGTATCAATTCTTTTTGTATATTTCCTTCTAGACATAATTCTTGAAAAGTAAGTTCTAGGTATTTAATCATTATCAAAACTATTATTATTAGTCACAAAGTTGAAAGATAAATCTATTTCTTTAGTTTCAGCTCTTTTTTGAAAACAATTATACTGTATTCCAATTACATTCGAACTATTAGACATTAAAATTATATACAATATAATATATTTAAAATAAGAAAATTATTTTTGTTTGTAAATTTAATTACATCATATTTATAAGAATTTAGATTAAATGCATTAAAAAGAATAAGAATATATATTATTGTTATTTTAAATATTACGCAATTGTTTTTTTCTTAATTATTTTAACACTATAAACATTTCTTACAATAATAAAAAAGAATTTTCAAGACAATTATATGAATAAATTTAAATATTCGATAATTCTTCTTCTTATATAATTGTTACTTTAATTCATACAAGAATATAACATTATAAATACCTATATAATTTTTAAGTTATTTATGATTTATTTTTTTTATCTCTATATATTCAATTTAATGATAACAATATAATTTTACATTCAAGAAATTAATTTTTAATGAATGCTTTTAGATTAAATGGTATCAGTTATTATTAATGACTTAATGGTTTTGAAATCTAGAATAGTATTTAATATTTTTTATTATTTATTAATGAGATAATTTAGCGGGTCGCGAAATAGAGGAGGAGGGAATAGAAGAGGAAGAGATTTTAGAGGAGGAAATTAAAATTTCAGAAATTCTAGAGGAAATGATTCTCAACCTAATAATAAATAAAGAAATTTCAAAAATAACAAATTTAGGAGATAGTCAAATTAAAATCAAAATCAAGGTTTTGATAGATAAAGAAATCAAAATTAATAAAGAAGAAATTAAACTTAAAGAGGAGGTGGAAATAATTAAGGATTTTAATCATAATTTACTTAGCGAAGAAGAAGACTGGGTTTTAAATAAAAAAATTAAAATGTAATTAATTAGATTTAAAAAAGGGTGAAAAGAGAGATAATTAAAGATTCATTAAGACAGGTAGAAGAAAGAATTAATTAAATCCTGAAGTTCTTAAGATCGCAAAGGAGATCTAAAGTAATCATTCATTATTATCTAGGAAAAAATAAAATGGAATAACAATTAGAAAAATATTGGAAGAAAGGAGATCAAAATAATAAAGAAGATAAACCACCTGTTCAAGGAACAAATATTGATAAATGATATAAATTAAAATATCATATTAATAACATAATTTTTCTATTCTTAGATTAATTCTTAAATATTTGATAATCTCTCAAAATTTACTTTAATCCATCTTCTTTTAAATATTGAATTAATATATCAAATAGGATGATAAGATTATCTAATTTTCAATTAATAATAATTCTAAAATTTCTAAAATATCATACAAATATGAAAAATCAGTTAATAAAATTTGTAAAATATGAAAATTTTTATGCTCTTTATAAATTGCTATGCAATATGATTATAAGAAGACTATATTTTTTAATTTATTAATTTATAAAAGATACAATATATATTAAATAATATATATATTAAAATCAAATAATTTAAAATTCAATTTGTAATTTAACTGTCAAAACCAATACATTCCTGTTGTAGGTTTATAATTATAAACTGAATTGAAAAATAAAAAAACAGAAATGATTATTATTTTTAAGTTTGTTTTTTATATCACTAAGAAAATCTTAAAAAATAACGAAAATTTCAAGTTTTACAAAAATCACAATATATAAACATTTTAAGAAAATAGGAATTTTTTTAAATTAAAAATGCTTTGACAAATAAACTTAATTTGTTTGAAAAATGATTCATGAACTATTAATAAGAAAAATAGGTAAAGATATGAAGTTTAAAAGTATATGATTGAAAATAAATTTTGTAAAATTTTGAAAATTGTATATATAGAGTTGATGAATTTAAAGTCGTTAGAGAGTTTAAGTGTATTGAATGGAAGAAAATTTTAAATGCAATAAGTTAATATTTGTAGAACAATTATTGAACATTGATATTTATTAATTATGTTTACCTAACTAATATTATATGTTTGTAAAGTATGACGTTATTGATAAATAAAAAGTTTAATTGAAGCTTTCAATTATTTAGATGATATTAATAGGTGAGATTTTAGAAAGACACTATATAAATATAATTAATAAATAAATTATTTAATGGGAGCTTGCACATCGACCAAGCAAAAAAGATATGAGATTGTTAGAACATTAATGCCATATAAGTATGCATTATGAGAATTTATTTAGAGTTCACATAATGGCAATAATATGGCCAAAGAATTAACACAACTTATTTGATTTCGAGTCCAGTTCTTATTCTGTGAAGGAGATAGAAATTGATTTTTCAGGTAATTTGATTTGGAATATATTATTTTAGCTCAATTAGCAACAGTAGATAAAGAACTTGTGGCTTTAACAAAAAGTGAATGGGCTCGTAACTCGATTGAAATAGCAAATATTACATTAAATGAATAATAAGCTTTTATTAATAGTATATCGTAATAACAGGATCACAAATTGTGGGCTGTATTGAAATCAGAGATTAATTAGTTTTAATCAATAGATGTAAGAGTTTTAATATATATAAAAAGCATTGGGATTTAAAAATTGGAGATATAATAAAGTTAGGAAGAGTAAGAATGCATTTATTGGAATATGCATTTATGACTCCATGTGATGAGGCAACTTAATATTAAGATGAATAAGAAGATGATATTTAAACAATTAATGATGTTGCAAGTTGTAGAATATGTTTTTCAAGTAAGGCAAGTGAAATAAACCCATTGATAAGTCCATGTAAATGTGAGGGATCTGTAAAATATATACATTTAGAATGTTTATAAAAATGGATAGGAATATAATTGAAAATTAAATAAGGCGATCATTTTATTTAATATCTTTGTAAAAGATTGGATTGTGAAATTTGTAAGTTTACATTTAGAAATACTTATACATTTTAAGATAAGAGTTATTCAGTTCTGAAATTACCAAAGCCAAAGTCCTCATATATAACATTTAAAGTCACAAATGATGATAAATCTAAAGAAGCTATGATATATGTTGTTGAAATAGGTGAAAAAACGGAATTGAAAATTGTAATAAATTGATTTCTAATAAATATAGGGTAGAATTCCAGATTGTGATATAAAATTAAGAGATATCTCCGTTTCTCGATCTCATGCTATGTTAAAATTAATACCAACTAGTAAACACACAGTTGAGAATCCAGATTATACAATAAGAGTTTAGGATTGTAAAAGCAAATTTGGTACTTTGGTATTGGCACAAGATGAAGATTTACTTATTATACCAGAAGATGGGAAGTCTCCAATCTTATTTTAAACTGGGAGAGTTCTTTTATAATGTGTTCAAAAAAAAAAAGTAAATTAAAAACCTGCATATAAACATCCTGATAATGTAGTATTAATATAAATTGAAACAAAACCTTAATTAGATCAATAAGAGCAAATGCATGATTCATTTGTAACTCATGATGAACTCACTGCTGGTGATATTATCATTAGTAATCCTTAAAATCAGAATCAACCTTAACCAATTAATGATGTTAAGGAAGATAGTATCTGCGATGAAAGATGATACAAAGGTCAGTATTATTTCATTGATTTATTTTAATATTTTATATATATAATTTCATATTCAATTTTATATGAAAAAAATAATAATAACCATCATAACCATATATTAAACACCAAAATCAAAACATTTAATTTAAAAAATTACATCCCCAAATTCATATTCAAATTCTATTTTATAAATATTTTAATCTTATTATCCATGTACTCCTGTTAAAAAAGTAAATAAATAAAAGTATATATGAAATAATCAATTTAGAAAAAATTAGCTTTGTTAAATAATGGAAAAAAAGGTGTAACTAAGTATGTAGTTTTTACTTAAGTGACATTTAATTCTACCACTAAATTCTAATTTTGTCACTTTAGAACATTTTGCTCAATTTTAAGTTTATTATAAAAGAAATAAAATTGTTGATAATGAATATAGTCTATTAAATCTAAAATCATCGTCAATAATATTAAATAAAACAAAATTATTTTATACATTAACTAATGTCTTTTAAGAATATAAAATAATGCGAATAATTATTTTATTTTTCAAATTCTCTATTTTTGGCATTTTTTTCATATTCCGATTAGAAAGTACCTTATTGTCTTTTTATAACAAGACAAGATGCTTTAAATATATAACTATAAAAATTATAGTTTTTAGAATAGAACCAAATTGAATCAATATTTATAGGTATAGATATTTCATGATCAGTGTTGTTTCCCATAAATCTATCTTAATTCCCTACTAAATACACCTTATCATTAATACAATCTATAATTTAATATTTTTTATTTAAAATTTTACATAGGTCTTTTTCTTAACTTTTAATAAGTACTTTGAACTTGTTTTTGTTCACTTAAAATTAAATTAAATTAAACTTTAATAGATAAATAATAAATTATAATGAACATTTTATCATTATTATTACTACTTAAATTATTAATCAAATTCTTCATCTTATTATTAGTTTTCATCTCCTTCATATAATTTTTATTTATTTTAATCTTCATCTTCTTCATCATTTTCATCAACTATTTCCTCTCTTTCATATTCTTTCTCTGCCTCTTCATCATCAACAAATAAACTAGGATCAAAAACAAATAAAGCTCTTCCTGTCATTTATGAATTACCTCCTGTTTATTTTTAACCTAAAATTACATTTAAAATTTTGTACCTTTTTTCTTCTATTCTTCTAATTTTTATTTTTCAGCTTCTAATTTTTTTCTTTCAGCTCTGTCTTATTTCCATTTTTCGAAAACTTCTTTTGTAATTTTTGTTCCTCCCTTCTATAACTAAGAAATTTATTCATCTATTTCTTCTTCTAGATCACCTTCTTACCTTTATTTTGGCTCTTCCTTCTTTCTAAATACATACCCTTAAGGAAGGCAATGCTTATAGTGGCAGGTCATCCCATTAGGACATACCCATCTCCATCCGTATTTACCTTTCTCTAATGCGTCTAGAAAATAATCGCAGACTTTTGCTGAAGGAATTTAACTTGAATATTCCATAACAAATATACCTTTTATAAGTCTTCTCGTTAGCCTCAACAATATCCTTCAAAGTCTTCTCATCCCAATTTTAACATGTGTCCCATTCATCACCTAATTATACTCTCTAATCAGTATATAAATCAAGTATTGCAGTTTTTTATTCCAAACTCATATCATGAGAATACATGCATTTCTTACCCTTCTAACAAAGACCTAGCCTTATCATGTCAACCTACCTTATTTGTAATATTCACATAATATTGATTTTGGATCAACTTCCTCTTCTGATTCTTCTTCCTTTACTTTTTCCACTGTTTTATATAGAGATTGCATAAGTCTCTCTTCCTCTTCCAATTACTTTTCAATTTTTTTTCTCTCATATTCTTCGGATTATAATTTTGACAAAGAAACTCCACTATATTTCACTTATTGTGCTACTCCTTTACAAAAACTAAAAATTTTACATAATAGTATTACTTTTAAACTTATTTGCTTTTGTTCTTATTTTTTAAGCCAAATGTTCTATCTTCAATAATTTTTTCCTATTTTTTTTTCTCAGTTTTCTTGCTCATATATTATTTTATTTAAATTTATAAATATATATAATTTGAATACTTTTTCAAAATTGAATTCTCCTTTATTAAGCTAATTTATTTATCAAGATAGCACAACTTTATATAAAACATTCTCATTCAGTTTTAAATACCAGTACAAATAAATCATCTCCTACATCTTCTAATGCTAAAAGTATTATGTTATTTTATATAAATAAAATTAAAAAAAAAAAGATATATCATGAATAAAGTTAAGGAACATATTGAAAATAACTTTAATTATTAGGATATGATAGAAGAGGAAGTTGAAACGAATGAATAATAATTGTATGAAGACATGTGCTTTACTCAAAAACCAATTGAAAACAAAAACTTTACTTTGAGCAATATTCTAAATTAATTAAATATAGATGATCACAATCACTTGTAAATTGAAGAATGCCATTATTGAAACTAAACTTATCAATCTCTACTTATAATATTTTTATAATATATTTTATCTTATGACAAAATTTTTTTGAAGGGCATAATGGTGTCTAGTTGTCTTTTACTCACTTTAGGACTGAATAAATGTCTGTGTATATTGATTGTTGTTTACGTACTTAATTGTCTTGTTGAATTTTCTTTATTATATCTAGTTGTTGTTGTATTAATAGTTTTCCTATCTGTTAATTGTTTTTTCGAAGTGAAACATTTCTTATCGATATCAAATAAAGGAGTAAATAACTCTGTCATTATTTTTTTATGTCTTGGTGATATTATTCTAAAATACTTTTATATTGTACTTTTTTTAAAGTAATTCATGACTAAAAAGGTTCGAATAATCTTTTTCAAATACTGTTTTATACTATTCAATTGAATTTTATGTGATTTTTGAACTATTTTTCTATGATTTTTTATCACTCAATAACCTTTGTAGTCTTTCGTGATGGAATTTTTTTTCTAAAGATTACGAGTTTTTTTTCTCAAATTATTATATAGTTTCAACAGGTAATAAATATAATTCACACTGAGAGGATTTTGAAATAGCTCTGTATTCTCTTAAAATGGATTACTACACTTCTTCATGTCCAAAGACGCAGCCTACTTAAAGTAAAGTAATTGAAACTGTTTTGTTCTTAGGAAATACTTTAAGTAATTCAATTTCTCCTTATTTAATAAAATAGATATATTCTGGTATTGAATTTTCCATATAAATTATACTAAACATTGAAGGTTTTTAAACAATAATATTTTCTAGAATACCTCTTAATCTTTTATCAGTTAATTTACTAAATAGTTCAAAATTTCTGAGTAAAGAAATCTTTTCATTTTTAACCTGATCATGATATTATTATAAAATTGCTTGAAAGTCTGGATTGGCTAAAGTAATCATTGCTGTATCCTAAGTACATAACACAGTTGCTGTTCTAGTCACTTTACCTATAAGAGCTATTTCTCCAAATTAGTCTCCTGTACAACACATATTTACAATATGCAAACTTGGAAATAATCTTTTCACCAAATTATCTAACCATTTATCAACTGATATTTGATTTGGATTATTAGTATATTCTTCAATTAAAGATTCTTAATCGACTTTTTGAATATCTAAAAAAATCAACTATATAATTGAATAATTACTGATTCCTAAAAAATCACCATAAGCCTATGCCATAATGATATCTTTAAGAGCTCTATTATTAAAGGCAGACAATCTAGGACTGTAAATTGCTGATGATCTTCTTATTTATGATGGATTAGAATCTATTCCTTTTTAATACTCTTCAATAACTTATTGATGTGTAATGTTTTTATCATTTGGACATAATATTGCAACTTATCCCTATAGAATTACATAAAACTATTCAACATTATTAGAACCTACCATTCAAAATAATGTTACCATAATGAAATACTACTTCTCCTTTTTTGAATTCCTTCAGTTAGATTTTTTTAAGCATCTAACAATATAATGCTGGATCAAATAACTACTATTTTTCTTTGAAGAATTTAAGATCTTGAACTCCCTTTGCAATTATATCTGTAATTTCTTTGCTTCTATTTCGATAAGACAATGCCTATTTCAAATCAATAAGACTTTTTTCTTAATCCATTATATTATTATAGTTATAAATCAACAAACTCTAAAATTCTGGCCACCAACCCATTTAGTCTTATTTTCATCCCTATGTTTAAAATCTGCTGGATTGCTATATGGATTATCATACAAAATAAAGGGAGTCCCACCTTTAATTGTGCTTATAACACTTGTCCTAATGCTTCTAGGACCAATTATTTATTTATCTTTTTATTTCTGATCCAATCTATCTCTTTCTACATTAGTAATATATGGAGATGAGCATCTAACAATTGGATGTTCCCTGCATAAATCATAATCCTCTTTATTAGTACCTTTTGATACTCTAGATTTTGCAGTTTGAACTCTAGTTAATTTAAATGTACGACTTTAAGTTGTAGATTAAGGTCTTTATCTAATTCTTTGCCCAGAACTAGCTAACATAGAAGTGTTCATTGTTCCAGGAACCTATAAAATATTAAATAATAAATATACCCACAAAGGTTCATTCTCAGGTAATAATTATTCATCTATATTTGGATGCAACATTTATCTAATTTCAGCAGCTGTTTTATTGAACTTCTCAGTAGTATCCCTATGTTCATGATTTAATTTAGTTGAAAACTTAGCAAACTTAGATTTCTCTAGATCAGTCTCTTCTGTTGATTATTTAGTTCTTGGAGACTACTTCTATCTCATAGTTTTCATAGCCTCTTACAATTGTCCTTAATCATTTATTGCATTATTCATAACAATCTCCAATTTCTTTGCTTTTTTACCTGTAAATCCTACATGCTTAAATTTAGTCAACACTTCAAAATTAAAAGCTGTTCTTTCACCCTTTTATTAACTTTCTGCTTATTATTTAGTCATATTCTCTAAATCTAATTTATTTTTTCTTAAATCATTATTAGCTTATTAGATAGTTTATGGCATATTTATGCATGATCGTATTTAAATCAAATAATGAATAATGAAGTTTCTTAGAATTAATTATGTTTCTGGATATTTTGGATTAATATCAAATTATAAACCAACAATATTTTCATTTACTGTTATAACTTAAGGTCCTTTTGATGAATCTGCTAAAATAACAAATGTTTTTTTTGGATTTAATACATTAAATGAATGTATATCCCATGCATGTTTAGAATGAACTAAGAACTCTTACATAATATCTTTAAATAAGTAATGTTAAACAAAGTTCTTTTTTATCAAGCATATTTCTTCATCCTATGTAGATGTATAAAGTCCATAAATTTCTTTTATTTTTTAAGGTTTATAAACTGGAGCTTGTAACATATACTTTCCAACTGTATTAAATTCTTCAACAGCTCTTCTAGAATGTATTCCACAATTTGCTATTGGAATCCAACAATTTGCTGATTCAATTTTATCAAAGTAGATTCCATAGAGATCTCCTGTTATGCTATCCAAAAAATATTCATTTTTTGTCATTTAATCAAGTGATTTTTAAAGTTTACTCATATCACCAAGAGGACCACCTTATGGACCATTTACTACTTCAACTGGCTAACAATATTATAATTTATTCTTACAGTTTCTAAGTTGGTAGCCACAAAAAAAACTAATGCTTGCATAGCTCCTGCTGTAGCCAATAAAACTTTATTAGTTCTTAAGCACATTCTAATTAGCACCATAACCTAATATATTATTAATGTTTTTACTTTCTTTAAATGTTTTGACCATGGTCTAAGATTGGCATCTATTTCTATAAAAACAAAATCTATAAAATTAAATTAGTTTGCTGCTTCTTATTTAGAATAGCCAGAGTCTTAATCATAAAGGAATTCATCTAAATCATTTGCATCTCTAGAAAAAAATTCTGTTTCTGTGTCCAGTAATTCTTTTTAATTCAAAAATAACTATTAATGTTGTTTAAGATTACTTTTCTTATTTATCCACAATATCTTTCAAATTATTATTTACCAGTTTCTGATTTCCCATATCCATTTACAATTAATATTCTCATTATAAAAATTATCAATTATTAATATATATTAAACATAAAGAAATTCAAAATTGAAAATTATTTAGAAGACCTTAATTTAAACCAGATTATTTTGATGATATTAAGTTATTTTTACTATAATTTTAGCTTCTTTATTTAATATTGTTATTCAATTAACATATAAAAAAGAACAAAATATGATTATTGATAATAATTAAACAAATCAAATGTATTTTTATTGTTTTCTATATATTCTAAAATTTTTAAATATATAAAAATAATTAATTTTCACAATTTTGTGATTTTCAACATTAAATTTATTATTTATTTTTTTCAATTTAAGATTATGTTTATAAATTTATTTATATTTGATATGTAAAATCTACATTCATCATTATTATTATTATTATTTCTATAACATTTGTGGAGGAATGTTACCCATCATACCACCTTAAGGTTATGCAAATGCTGTTTTTCCTAATAATTAAACAACTCCAGTTTCAATTGATTTTAGTAATTCCATCATATCTGGATCTTAGAATAATTCTAAAATATTTAAACTATTTTACATGGATTTTCAAGATTAGAAATATAATCTTCTTCTTCATAGCTATGTTCTTCAAATATCATATCTCCCATAACTAAATTTAATACCATAGGAACTAATTATCCTGATTCATATGTTGTAGGCAATTTATCAATCATATTTTTTAAGAAATCTTATTTCTCATTTAATAATTTGATTTAATATCTAATAATTTCTTTTGTAGCATTCATTTAAACCTATTTCTATTTTGGTAGCTTATCCTTGATTCTTTATCTTGCTGATGCTTGTAACATAAATACATGTTATCCAAGTCCTCTTTCCATTAATAACATTTCACTTTATTCAAGTGTTTATTATGAAATATCAATTTTTTTACATATTTCTTCTTATGCTTTCATAAGAAGATTTTCAATGTCATTAACATAATCCAATAATAATTAAACATATTTAGCTCCATCAGAATAAAGAACTTCTCTTCTAGCCTTTCTGTTTTCCAAAGTAATTCTTATAAATTCAGGTTCAGCCAATTCAACACTACCTTCAACTATTTAAGTGTATGTCTTAATGCTAATCATGTTATTTGTATTTGGAATATGCATAGTTTAAATTTATGAAGCAATTTCATTTAATTTGTCACTTTTGAATGTGTAATTGTCTTATGATTAGAATAAATTATGATACTTTTATCATTTCCCTCATTTTTTGGTTATAAATCTTAGATTTTAGTAGTTTCTTAAGATTCTTTAGGTTTGAAGACTTCTAATTCAGCTAATTTTTAATCAAGCCATTCATTAGTTTCTTTAATTTTATCAGTCACTGATAAATTATTTCCAACCCATGGTAAAACAATACTGTTAACCTATCCTTTAATAAGTGAAGGATTAAGTAATAATTCATCCTTATCATTTTTAAAGGCATATTGAGTTAATGATTTTAAAACAACAGGTTCTAGTTTTTTATCTTTAACTTTTTAGACTAAATCCTTTGCATCATATTATCTCAAATTTTTGATGTTTATTAAGAATACTCTTTATAATGAATCTTTGAGTGTATATAATCTCTCAAATAGTTAATCAAAATGTTTCATTAGGTTATGTTCTGTCTACTCAACCACTTCCCAGTTGACCCTACAAGATGAAGACAAGTATACATTTTTTCATCACCCAAAGAGGCTAAGACTGTCTCTATATTAGCTGCTAAATCTTCAACTGTAATAGACATTCAACCACAAATTAATTAAATTTAATTTATATTTCCTGAACCTTTTATTATTTTTATATTTCGATAAATATACAATACTATATCTTTATATAATTTACAACATACTATCTCTAATTCTTTATTTCTAACTAATTATTAAATATATTTTTTATAATCATGAGTCTTAGCATTCAACTATTTTATTAGCCTTCTCTAACAGCATCCTACCTTCGAAATAATCGTTTCATGTCTGCCTATGATTTTACACTCATATTCCCCTCTATTCCACTTTCCTTTGGAATTTCTAGTGATTTAGCTGCAGGATGGTCCAAATTAGTTTATGAGTAAGTTTTAATGAATAAAACTTAACAAAAGATTGAAGTTGAAATTTAAGGCTTGACTGAAAAAGAAGCATTTGTAGTTGAACAATGTGTTAAATTATTATTTGGTTTCAAAATTGATTTTTGTATACAAGATGTTTGGTAAGCCTTGAAAGTATGCGATATTATAGGGATAACTTAATCACCATAAATTGAAGGTATTACAGTATAAGAATAACTTTTATCATTTGCATTGTAAAATATTTAATAAATCAATCTAATTGAAGGATTAGATTATACATAACAACTATTAGAAATAGGAGGAGAAGGACTATTAGTGCATAGAACTGATATTAGACTATTAAGTTAATAAATAGTGGATAAAATTAGAGAAATAATATTAGCAAGCAAATTTGAAATACTTACAAATTATGCTCATAATTAAGAATAAAGTATTGATAGTTAAAATAATAATAATAATAAATTCTTATTAAAAGATTTAAAAAGAGAACATTACATATAATTGAGAACTCTTTTTTATAATTTTGTAAATCAATAAAATACAGAGTTAACTGCTAATTAAAATATAGTAAAAATTTTATTTGAAGAATTGGATCAATAATTTGAATTAGATAGTTATATCAATAAATATTTTGAAGAAGTTACTTCTAAAATGTAAGCTATTGATATAACTGTCAATAAAATAGATAAAAAGTATGAAGCTTAATTAAATAAATTGAATGAATTAATTAATTAAGAATTTGAAAGTCTTAAAAGAGAAAACAAAATGTTAAAAAACCAATTATATTTTGCTCATAGAAGAATTGAATAATTATAAAATCCTAGAATAATTTGCCAATATCAAATGAATCTTTTTTGTTTTTCCAATGGAATTATTAAGTATAAGAATAGTGGAGTCATTCATACAGAGAATATGGATAGCTATATTATTAATTGCATTGTAAAGTTAAAAGATAATAATATTGCAGTAGGAATGTAAGGAGGAGATATTTTATTATACAATAAATAATTAGAGATTATTACAACTCTAAAATTATCATCAGAAATACAAATTTAAAATACATATCATGTTATTTGTATGCAAGTCTATGTAAATACTATTAATTTTAATTTAGAATAATTATTTAATTACTTCATATTCAAATAATGTATATTGCATTTGGTGGAATTAATAATTAAACTTTCATGAAAAGTTGGAATCATAGGTGAGTGTTATTTTTAGTAATCTTTTATTGGGTAATTTTATTCTTTTAGGTTGTGTTGACGGTACAATACATTTTATATATTTAAATGAATCTAAACCATAATTATAAGCAGATCATATTAAAAAACTTAAAAATTCAAATAATGAAGTGTTGAAATTAGAAGTTATTCCTTAAAATAATGATTTATTAGTATCAGTACATAATGATCAATTAATATGTATTTGGAATTGGGAATTAGAAAATGTATTATAAGTAATTAAGATTGAATAATAAATATAAGATATATAGATATTTTTGGATTAAAAAGATTAAAAAATTTTGAGAGTTTTGTTATAAAATGGTTATTTGAATGAATATAATTTGGATTAATAAAATTAACTAATAGAATCTATTTATATTGATAATAAACCATTTTAATTAGTAGGGGAACAATGTTTGACTTATGATGGTAAAATCAAAAAAATAAAGAATGGGCCATTAAATTGTTGTAATTATCATCTCCAACATTAATCTACTTATTTTCATCATCAAGATAATTGTGTATATGGACTATTATTAATAAATTATCCTTATGTTGCATCTTCTGGTGATGATAAAACTATAGTAATTTTCAATTTGAAATCTTAAGAAAAATTGATTTTGAGAGGACATCAAAGTTATATTAAAGCAATAGGATTACTTTAAGAAAATAAACATATAATATCAGGTAGTTATGATACAACAATTAAGATTTGGGAAATATCAACAGGGATTTGTTAAAATACTTTAAATGGTCATACAAAACCTGTTTTATGTTTATAAGTATTATAATAGACTTAGTCTATGGTTGTAAGTGGAGGAGAAGATGGTGTAATAAGAGGGTGGAATTGGAAGACAGCAATTTGTATATGGAAAGTGGAAAGTAAATTAGAAATATGGTCTCTTTTGGCAATTTAGGAACATTGTACAGTTTTAAGTGGATATAAGTAAATAAAAATATTATAATTATAGAGATGGTTCAATAAAGGTAATAAATACAGGTTTATCTGGGGAGAAAACTTAAAAAATAACTGAATTGAAAATTCACAAATAATATGTTAATTGTATGATACAATTGAAAGGATCTATAATAGCAAGTGGATCATCTGATGCTACAATATAAATAACAAATTTTTATACAGGAGAAATATTAAAGACTTTAATTGGTCATTAAAATATTGTTTGGTCAATTTAAATGATTGATGATGATACTATAGCTTCATCTAGTACAGAGGGTAAGATTAAAATATGGAATTGGAAAGAAAGTCTTTGTTTAAATAGTTAGGTAGTAGGAAAAGGATCAATTTATGTATTATTAAAATTACCATTTACAAATAAAATGATTGGTGGAACTGCTTAAGGAGAGATTCTATAATGGAAAATTTGTAAAGAAGAATAAAAATTAATATGATTGTTTATATAAAATGATAATTAAAATATTAAAAAGATGTCTAATTATAGTCTTATGTTTAAGTTTATAATAATAGGTGATACAGGTTAAAAAAGATTATATAATGATTAGGAGTAGGAAAATCAAGTATCCTTTTGTAATTGATTGAAAATGAAATTAAAGAATAACATGATGCTACAATAGGTGTTGAATTTGGAGCTAAAATCATTAAAGTAAATGGAATGAATATCAAATTGTAAATATGGGATACTGCTGGTTAAGAGAACTTTAGATCTATTATTCGTAGTTATTATAGATCAGCTATTGGTAATGTAAAATTATATTTAAAGGAGCTCTATTAGTTTATGATATTACAAATAAAAACTCATTTCATAATCTATAAAGATGGATGGAAGAAATAAAAAATAATGGAAATGCCAATATGATAATTGTATTATGTGGTAATAAGATTGATTTGGAATCTGAGTAATTAACATAGATTTTATGTAGAGGCGAGCAGTAACATATGAAGAAGGATGGTAATATGCATAATCATAATCATTGATATTTCTTGAGATTTCAGCTAAATAGGGTATCAATGTTTAATCAGCATTTTATTAATCTACATAAAGGATCTTGTAAGAAATAGATGATTAAAAAATATTACTTGGATAAGATGTAAATGATCTTATTTTATTGTAGCCAGGTATTAAAATTGGTGGATAATATAAAAAAAAAGATAAAGATATAAAAGTAATAAACACTTATGAAGAAGCTGTTTAGTTGAAAAAATTAGATACTCCTAATGGAAATAATTGTTGTTGATACTTATTATAATCTATTAATATTTATATTTATTATTATTATTATCTATAATAATAAAATTATGAAAAGAATTTTAG
This sequence comes from Paramecium primaurelia, assembly GCA_905182975.1. Taxonomy (NCBI): domain Eukaryota; phylum Ciliophora; class Oligohymenophorea; order Peniculida; family Parameciidae; genus Paramecium; species Paramecium primaurelia. Next base: position 840,439 of record CAJJDM010000001.1, read on the forward strand.
GTTTATTTAGATTTGGATCAGGTGGACATGGCCATCACCATATTAAATTAAATACTGTCTAAAATTGGATTTCAAATGAGAGTGGAAAATTAATTGGTATCACTGGCTTCACTGATCTCCATGATCATCCTCACCATGACAATACAAATCCATATCAACATTTAGTAAATGCTCCTTTCTTCAGGTTTCAAATATTATTCATATTTAAAGTTTTGAGAGATTCTATTGGTCTGATCCATATTTCCATGCTGATGAAACTGATCCTTTGGCTAATTTACCTCATGGTTATTTAGTAATGGATGATGTAAACTTTTATTAATATCTTTAAGCCTCTTACATAATAAAATAATGTAGAGTTACCACTTTATGAATTGATTTTTATATTAGCTGGAGCACTTGTATGAAATAATAACAATAATTTCTAGGGTTTAATCATTTTGTATGGACACAACAATCTACTAAATTAAAGTAGAGGTGAATAATTCCTTTAAACACACATCACAAGGGAACTATTGGAAGAAGAAGTAAGGAAGATAAGAGAAGAGACATTTGAACTAGAGTAAAGAAAATAAAAATTGCAAGAATTATTGGGTTAAAACTCTTGACCATTTAAATAAATAATATTCATATAATACATCAAAAATATTAGAGTAAATAATATCCATCCTTAAAATAATCTATTTGATATTCCAAAATTTAAATTCATCTAGATTATTTATTATCTATTCAATAAATAACTAAATATTACATACTTTATATCAAATTTGCAATATTCTATAATTATAATTAGATCTTTAATTAACCTAATAAATTATTCTTAAATGATTTGTAATCTCTTAAATATTTATCTTAATTTATATTATCATTTGAATTTAAAAGAATTTATTTAAAAAAAGAAAAAAACAAAATATCTAATTTATAAGAGAATTAAAAAACTTAAATTAGATAGTAGAAATAAGTAAAAATTGAGTTATTTTTAAAATATAGCTTTTAAGATATAATTAAATGAAAATATAAGTAAAGGGAATTTGATAAGATGAATTTTAAAATAATTGTTTAATATACAATTACTATCGAAACTTCAGATTGCTTATTAATGATTTTACATTTGAATCAGTAATTAAATATAATAAGCATAAATATATTAAACAAATAATTTATAAAAAAGAAATTTTAGCAATAATTTTGAATCATAACAAATACAAATTATTCAAAAACAATTTATGAACATTTATGTATGATATATTTATATATTAATGTATAAATATTTACTTATAATTCTTACATCTAATAAAAAAATTTAATAATTAAGATAAACATTTTATAATTGTAATTATGTTCATAATGTGAATGTTTCAATTCCTTATTTGGTAACAATCTTAACGATGAATTTATTTTAAGCAATCAGAAATCTGGTTTATAATTCTTTAATGCATTTCTTTATTATTTCAATTCCTTCTTCTTTTGTTAAATTCTTATTATAATAATCAATTAAATACAGGTTTATATTAGTTATCCAACAAACCCAATAAGAAGTAATTTGCATATCCTTAAGCTCCTCTTGTAATCTTTTATAGAGATCCCAAATAATCAAGCCAATAAAGTGAAGGTGTACCATCTGAATCTACTCCTCCTAATAAGCCATTACATTAATGAGGGCCATCTCTTGATCTGATGGCTTAAGCATACATGGATCTTAATGATTTATTAATTACAATACCTAACAAAATGAGCAGTTTCTTTAAGATTCATGTATGCACCTGTTTTATATCTTATAAGAGAATGATTCTTATGTACTAATTCACCAAAAGAATTTCTGTCAGCTCCTTCACCTGAAATACCAAAAATCTTATGATCATCAAGTTTAAGAATTTTATCTTCAGTTTCCTTAATTTTAAGAATGCTGTGAGCAATGCTACCATCGCATGCAACAATTACAAAATCACTTCCTTATAAGCCGAAAATTGAATCCATATTAATTTAAAAATAAATAATACCGATGTTAAGAATTTTTAGATTATATATACAACATATCTTGAAATGCACATTACAAATATTATAAATAAATGGAGAAATTAACAATAGATCATTTTACACTCCTTAAGGTAATTGGAAAAGGGTCTTATGCTAAAGTAGTATTAGTGAAAAAGAATGTATGATATAATTCCTTAAACTTAGGATAATAAGGAAATTTATGCTATGAAGATTTTAAAGAAAAAAAATATTGAAAAAAGAAAATAAGAAGACCATGTTTTAGGAGAAAGAAACATTCTAGTTGAAGTAAAGCATCCATTTATCATAAAAATGTTTTATGCTTTTAAAAGTGATGTAAAATTATACTTTGTTCTTGAATATTGTTCAGGAGGAGAGTTATTTAATTTATTATAAAAGCGTAAAGTATTTACAGAAGATCAAGTATAATATTCTAATATCATTTAAGGCAAGATTCTATGCTGCACAAATTGTCTTAGCTCTTGAACATTTACATAATCATGATATCATCTATAGAGATCTTAAACCTGAAAATGTTTTGATTGATGCATAAGGTTATATTAGAATTACTGATTTTGGATTGTCAAAACGAAATGTAAAAGGTACCAAAGATGCTTAAAGTGTTTGTGGTACTCCTGAGTATTTGGCTCCTGAAATTTTATTAAAATCTGGTCATGGTAAACCAGTTGATTGGTGGACTTTAGGAGCAATCATATATGAAATGTTATCAGGATTTCCTCCATTTTATACTTAAAATAGAGAAGAATTATTTGAAAGCATTAAATTTGCATAATTAAAATATCCAGTAAGTCTAACACCAGCATGTAAATCCTTATTAGAAGGATTATTTTCTAAGAATCCAGATAAAAGATTGGGAAGTAAGGGAGCTTAAGAAAGTAAATTTAATTCTTATTTTTTTAGTTAAGGATCATCCTTGGTTTTTAAATGTAAATTGGGAAACTTTATTGAAAAAACTATATAAGCCACCATTTATCCCATTAGTGAAAAGTGAAGTAGATGTTTCAAATTTTGATCCAGAATTTACTGAATAGCCATTGGAATCACATGATCCAAATTCGTTATCGATTGGAGGTGAAAGCATTGGTTAAAAATATTAAGATTTTACTTATGATGCTAAATTGGAATGATATATCATCATAAATATTAAGATAAATTAAATTTATTAGAATATAGTATTGTCTTTAAAATTCTTATTTTCTGGGAATATTAAAATATTTAATAATGATTTAAAATGTGTAGAATAAACCTAAACTCTTAAATCAAATACCAGAATATATTCTAAATAATTAAGCCTTGAATAATGCAATAAGTTAGTTACCCAAACATTATAATTTTGAAATTCATAAAACAATAAGCAGAATTATTGAAACTTAAGAAAGACTATAAAAACAAAACATCTTAATCAATTTATAATTTCCAGAAGGATTATTATTATATTCTTGTATGATATCAGATATTCTAACAACCTTTACTGGTTGTGAAACCTTTATCAGTGGAGATGTAACATATGGTGCATGTTGTATTGATGATTTGACAGCAAATGAAATGCAAGCTGATTATATAATTCATTATGGTCATAGTTGTTTGATTCCAATTAATGAATGTACAGTTAAAACCTTGTATGTTTTTGTTGAAATTAATATTGATACAACACATTTATTTGAAACAATCAAAAAGAACTTCTCTGATAAAAATATAAAGTATTATTTAATGGGTACAATATAATTTAATACTTATATACACTTACTCAAGAAATAATTAGAAGAGGATGGTTATAAAATTGCAATTCCTTAAGAAAAACCAAGATCATCAGGAGAAGTCTTGGGATGTACTTCCCCTAAATTAGAGGTATCTTAAGATAGTAGAAATGTAGTCATTTTTGTATGTGATGGTAGATTTCATATGGAATCAACTATGATTCAAAATCCATAATTTGAATTCTTCTAATATGATCCATACACTTACAGACTTACTATAGAAAAATATGATAATCCAAAAATGATGAATTTAAGATATTAATAAATTGTACATTGCTAAAAAATATAACCTTAATTAGTATGTATAATAATGAGTACACTTGGAAGATAGGGAAGTACTTAAATTTTGTAGAGAATTGAAGAATTATTGAAAAAACATTAGATTTAATATTTTACATTATTGATAAGTGAAATAAATTTTGAATAACTAAATTAATTGAATGAAGTAGATGTATTTATATAAATTGCTTGTCCAAGACTCTCAATTGATTGGGGAGTATAATTTACAAAACCATTATTAACTCCATATGAAACTTATGTTATGTTAGGAGAAGCTGATTGGAAATAGATCTATCCAATGGATTATTATTCAAATAATGGAGGTGCTTGGACAAACTATTATCACAAACAAAAAGTTAAATTAAACTATGAATGATTGATATTTTTTGTAATTTTATGAATATTTAATTGGCATAAAAATTTGTTAATCAATGGAGAAGCTTTGTAGTTAGAAGAAAGGAAGTTAGAAGTATTCTCATTGCATAATACAAACAAAGTTATATAAGAGTTCTTAATTCATATAAGGAGTTGAAAAGGCGAAGGTTTTAATAATACATTATTAACAATGCTTCTAATTTAATTTACAAAGCGTTGAAAATCAATTTATGGAAAGTCAAACATCTTAGAGAATTTTTGAATTAGAATTAAGTTAAACGATTTTATATTTTAAAATCATAAGAGCAAATATTTAAAAATACTTTTAATTTACATGCCAAAGAAGTAAACATTAAAACCATAAGGTTGCACATTTAAAATAGTTGCAAACATAAAAATCTTATACCTTTACTATTTCATAGAATCAAATCTGGAGTCATACTATTCAATTTTCATTAATTAAAGAAAACCTTTGGAGAAACTAATATTAATAGGGACATAATAAAATATGAATTTCTTTATAATTTTATTAAATATATTAAGGTTAAATTGTCTAAAAAATAATATGAATTAAATAATCAGGAATTAATGAGACATAAATAAATGTTACATAGAATAGATAAATTTTAGTCTGAAGAATACAATTTAATACAATATATAGAATTAGATAATTTGAATATTTTGAAAAAGATCTATTAATATAATTGTTAGAATAGAAATAAATAACTCCATATATTTTTTGATTTCTAATTAAGAGAAATAGCAGCTGTATGTAGAATCTAAAAATACTTTAGAGCAAAAAGAAACATTGTTTCTAAAGGTATGAAATTTATTACTATTATGAAATTGATAAATTAATCCAGAGCTATATATGTAATATAAAGATGGTTTAGAAGAATTAGATGGAATCACAGAAATAATTTCTTTAAAGAAATATCATTTTATGTTTCACAAATTCCAACACCTAATTTATATCTTGATATGTAAACATATTCAAAAATTCAAGAGATTGTTAGCAATTAAAAACATTCCCTTAAATTCTTAGAATAATATAATACGGTATAATTATAATAATTTTAAGATTATGGCAGATAATGAAATTGTTAGACTACAATTTTAATCTTAAATATTTAATGATTCTATTTAATCTACATATGCACAATCATTAATTAAATTAGATCATTTAAATATTGCCGTTGTTCCTAAATGGCTTATTCAAGAAATTCAAAAGGTACACATAAATGAACAAAAATTAATAGATTATAGTATTATTAAATAAGATTAAAATTAATCAAAATGGAATTGCAGAAATAGAGAATATTTAAGTAAACATAAGGAATCCTTGAAAGAACTTAAATATTAAATATAAGCAGATATTTATGGATTACTTCATTTTGGATCATCTATATCTTTTGATTATATAAACAATAGAGATTACATTAAATTTACTTATACTTCAACAAGTGAAGCCAAATACAGAGTTATAGCTTTGGCATTAATTACTTATAGATTCAAACTTAATGGAACAAAGATTCTTATGTTTAGTGATAATATATGGGAGAGTCCACTCTAATAAAAAACTATATTTTTAAATAAATACTATTAGAAAATTTAGAATGTATTTAAATTAGAAGTACCTGCTTTAGATACATCCTAATTATATGATGGAAAATTAAATTAAATAATATTATGTTAAAATAATTCATAAGCAGAGAAATTTAAATATGATAAATAAACAATTTAACTATAATTTTTTAATGAAAATTCTCGTTTAATTGATAATTTCATTTGGATGTGTCCAATAAAATAAAATAAATTAAAATCATTATAAAATCAAAATTCAATATAAATCAATTAAAATAGTTTAAAAAATAGTTCTCATATATAATAGATAAGTTCATCTTTTTGTGATATTTAATAAGATTAAGCTTCATTTATTAAAAATAATAACCAATAAAGATCTATTGATATATCTCCTTAATCTGTTATAATTGATGGAAGTAGTAATTCAACTTAATTGCCAGTTAAATTTTCTATTATGTGTATAGAAAATCCAGAAATATAATTTAAACCACCTAAATTTAAAAAAAGAACAGAATAATCTTATTAAGAATTTGCAATGACAAGTAGATTTAGAACACAAAATAGTAGTTTAAAGAATTCTAAAATTAAAGAATAAAATGAATCTTTAAATAATAGTGTCATTTAAACAAAGAAGAAACAATTTCAACTAGAAGATATAAATGAATAAATTGATTATTCTTAACTTAAATAAAAATACTTAGAAATAGCTTTAATTGAAAATAAAGAGAAGATATCTAAAATAAAATAAAAGAATCAAGATGAAATGAGTTTTATTAGAGAATTTCATAATTTTTCAAGCTTATTACAAAGATAAGAATAAAAGATTATTAATAGATAAATAAAAACTGATAGAACAAAAACATTAGAAAAATCTTAAAAAGTAAGTAGTATTAAATAGACAATGAAAAGTTAATCCATTACAAAAAAGGAAGATTCATAGGATGTTTCTATTATTTTTCCTAAAATAGAACCAAAAAGTTAAAAAAAGTAAACAAATAACTCAAGATTATCTAATTATCATAGATATGCCGTTTTTGCAGAAGAATTATATGCTATTTCTAGCAACAAGGATACTTTAAAGTTTTGAAATTATTAAATTTATATATTATTGACTTTATGTTTTAATCTTATTAAATAAAAGTTGTTTGTCTAATAAAATATTATAATCCTGAATATGTGTACTATATATATATATATATTTATAATAGATTTTAATAATCAATTACAATCGAAAATATAATAAAAATTAATTTAAAATATCTAAAATATATTAACATAATTGGATGAAAACTAAAATATGAATAGATTATCATTAAGTAAATAAATAGGTATTTAATATTATTAGAATAATTGTTATTGAAAATAATAATTGTTTAAATATTCTTATAAATTAGTTTAATTTTTATTCAAAATTAAATAAGAAAAAGCCATGTTTTTAATACTTCTGTTTTAATTATTCATTCGTAATTAAAAAAAATTATAATAAGTTTACAGAATCTAAATTATAAAATAATTATAAAAAGATTATGAGTAAAAGTTATATTAAAATAATAAATAAATTTATAAATAATATTTAAGACAGTAAGTCATTATTATTAGTTTTATGTAAAGTTTTTTTGTTCAAATTTTAGTTTTTAATTCATCTCAGTAGCAGCAACAACTTGATAAATATTTTTTTGTTATTCACTCATTTAGATTTTTAAGACTCTATCAATTTTCTAGAATTAATTAATATTAATTACATTACGACATAAATAGCATTCAGCTTTATTTTTCCACAAATCAATTGCACAATTATAACAGACTCCTCCATGACCACATTACATAAATAATGCATTTGGTTCATTGTCAAAACAAATACAACATGCATTTATAGATGATAATGATACTGATCTAGGTAAATTAACCTATTAAATTAACAATAGATAATATAAAAATACTTATTCAATTTCTTTTGAAATATTGTCTAATTGTGTATTACTCTATTGTCCTTCATTTATTTTAATGTTGATTAAAGATGTCAATTTAATATTTTCATATTAATTTTATGGAAGTCTTTATATTTAAGAAGATAATGCTTTATGATGAGTAGGTTTTTTACAAGGAAGTTAAGTCTCTGATTTTTTATCTGAAAGTATGTCATCAAATCCAAAATAAGTTTTAGATATTCTCTTTACAACTTTTGGTATTTGCATTCGAGGCTCTATTACTTGACTATCTATAAAGTCTTATTTTTTAAATTGTTAAATTTATTCTTCTCCTTATAATGTTGGTAGAGTATTTAATGGATTTACTGAATCATTTAAAGAGAAATAAGTTTATAAACTTACAACTATTTCAGGTTTAAATCTAACTGTATAATAAGAAAACATGATTTAGTTAACTATTAAAATAATTCTTGAGGTGTCAATAATATTTTAATAATTTCCTATATTATTAAAATTCAGTATTGAAATTGGAATTAGAAGAAGCATTGATGCATTAGATATCATAAAAAATAATATCCAGAAATTAACGATAACTATTTATAAAAACAAATATCAAACCTAAATTTTTTAGCCTACTATTTTATTCTAAAATAATTTGTATTCCTAATCCTAAAACTAAAAATATACAATAAATCACTATTATTGTAGAAACCCCAAAAAGTATCCAAAACATCCACAAAGCGTATAACCAATGTATTTCAAAGTACCCTTCAAGTTTTAAACTTAGAAATATTGATATTATAAATAAAGTGATGTTTCTAAAAACATGATACATATTGATTTATGATATTGATTCTTTAAAGTACTAATTTCCTTCATTAATTTTTAAAATCATGGAAATAAATATATTAAATAAGGGAAGGATGTTTGAAAACAATAGCAAATCTCTTCTTCCAGATATTTAATATAAATTAAGTACAAGTAAATAAGAACCTTCGATTAAAGTTTATATTAGTCTTATTAAAATGTGTTTATCTGCTCTAAATAACTAATAAAAACTTTCATACATGTTGAAATGTAGAAATATTCGATAAAAATACAACTAATGGATCATTTGCAACAACAATTTTGAATCGATACAATAAATAACAGATAGCAGATCTCCATCAAAATTCAATTGAAAACTGAATAATAAGACTGCTATAACATAAAAAGAATTGGACAGCAATATAGAGCTTAAAACTTAATTAGCTTGTTCAAATCGAAATCTAAATATTAAATATTACATTACGTAGTTCCCAACTATGAGATGTTTTCAACGGTTTACTAATTTTATTCAGTACTTATATCTCTCCTCATTAGAAAAGACAAGGAAGAGTATTATAATAAATAATTTAATGAAAAATATAGATGTCTATAAAGAATCATAAGTTTTAATTAAACTTTCCAATGAGAGAACCAACTACAGTTTTGTTATTATTAGGAGTATGACTATTAGATTGATTTTTTTTAGGGGTATTCGACAAAGTCTTTTTTGGGGTTGTAACTCTTGGAGGCTAAATTAAAATATATTTATTACAATTATTGTATATGTTTTTCTTAACTTAGGAGTAATAATAGTGACTTAATTTTAATTTTATTCTCTAATTTTTTATTCAGTTTATAGTTTTCTATCATTTAATTATTATTATATCAGCAAATCTATGCATTTACCAACATATTAATTAAAATTATCTGGTTTATTTAGATTTTAAATTTATGGAGTTGGTATAACAGCTACATTCTCTTTAATTTATTGAGTTGAATTTCTCAATTCATTTTATTTTAAATTTTGATAAAATAATTTTAACCCTTCTTTTCCAACCCATTAAAATGCAGGTTTTTTAGATGATGCCAAATGAGTTTTTTTAATTAAACCAATAGATTTTAATACATTTGCAATATCATATAACCTTCTTACTTTTGTTTTTAATTTATTTTGATCAACTTCATTTCCTAAATATTTAGCAGCTTCTTCCAAAGTCCAAATTGACTTTTATTACATAAATAATTTAATAAACCCAGCTGATAGTACTTCTAAAGATTTCTCTCTTTTATGTGTAGTTATGTCGAAATTAGATTATTTATTTGCATACTAATATATATATATTAATTATAAAATACTTATTCAATTGTTTAATAAATAGTTTTGAATCCACTCCAACTATATTTATTTTTACATTTTCTTTTAACTACTTACAAGCTTTCAAGTATATTTATTATATCATAAATTCTTCTTCTTTCAACCCCTAACTTTAAACAATACATTACCCAATTCTTCAGTAATCTAATCCAAACATATAATCTTTTCATCATAATCAATTAGACATCTAACAAATTTCTTACTCAATTCCTCCAAACTTTTTTCCTTTCTATTATAAATCTTGTATTTGATTAATTATTTACTAAAAATATACTTAGAATAATGAATACTTATTTGGATAGATAATTTTGAAAATTTTTTTACTCTTACTAGATATTTTTTCTAACAATTTCTAATCCTACTCATCATTGAGTAATGATAATGAGACTAAGTCTAATCAACATTATATATTTATATACTTTGATCTTCTTCCATCTTTAGATAAAATTTTTTCCGCTAATTATTATATTCAAATTCAAATTCCAAAAAAATTACGAAATATATGAATAAAATATCTCATATTTATTTTTTACTCTTCTCCTATTTTATTATTGATCTACTTAGTATTTAATATTTATTATCTAATCTCAAAGATTCATCCACAGATTATCTAGATTATTTTATTCTTGTACTAACATTCTTCATTCTATCATCTATAGTCTCCAATTATAATTATGTTTCACTTAACTTTTTTCTTAATAAACTTTGTGATCTATATCTTATATAATTCAAATCTATTAATTATTATTCCTTAGATTTTAGTCTCATTACTGATCTTCCTATATTTATTTTCTGATGAGTAGAATTATTTAATATTCGACTTGATGATTATGCTTTGTTATACCATTTTTTTGATTATTTAAGTTTATTCCTCAATTTTTGAAGGGAAAACACTTCATGATGTTTAAAAATGATTTTTTTCAATTTTTATAGTGGAGTTAATTCAACTCCAGGTTTTTCAAAGGACAACAAAGATATATTCTAATCATTTTATTTTATTTAAAAATTATAATTTTGCTAATTTTTTGAATCAAGCTATGTTTATCTTTCAATAATTTTAATTTATAGATCTAATTTTGTAATAAGTTCTTGATTTGATTTCCTTTTGATTTTAGATTAAAAATTAGAAGATTATGTTTTGAATTTTAAGAGTTTTTTATAAAAATCATTCTCTTTTTATTTTAATTTCTCTTTGGTTAATAATTACTGTTATTAAGATTTATTATCACTAATGTTTATAGTATAAAATATTACTCAATATTATTAAGATTCATATTTTGTTCTATTAATTTTTTAATAATTTTATCAAGCATAGGAACAGTATTTTCTTGAATTTATTATGTTTATTAAATATGATAAGATTAGGATTAATGCTTCCTTTCAGAAAAACTTGTAGAATATTAGGTTATTGATCTTCGAAATAAATTTTGATAGTTTTAATTAAATGAAGAACTCAATCTTTTTGGACATTTCAATGTTTTACTAGATTAACGAGTGTCCATTAAGCTAAGATTTTCAATAGGAACATCAATGAATGGTATATCAAGTTATTTTATTAATTAAGCTTAAACTTATGGATTACAGTAATAAAAGTTTGGTTAATTAGGAGTGTTTTTATCATTCATATTATAATAATAATTTATTGTTTGTTTATAATTTGATTTCTCTTTATTTTATTCTTAAATGTCTCTCATTAATATTTTCAATCTTGGCATTCCAACTTCATCATCTAAACAAATAGATTCTATAACAGAATTAAATATAATAAATTCTTTGTATTTTGAATATGTTAATGTAGATACATTTTAAATATAGTCAACCAATTCATCATTTTAAAGAAGATAATAAAAGCTTAACCATTTTAAAAGATTCATTATGGTTTAACATTTTTCAAATTAAAAAATAGATTAATAATAATAAATGGATTACATCCAAAACCATATTAAAGGTTTTAATAATCTTATAAATTTCCATTTACATTTAAGTTTTATTTTAAATTCATTATTGGTCTCTATTTATTAAACTAAATATATTAAGTAATTAATAATAATAGAACAATTGACTTCTTCTAATACTTCTTTAATAGTATCAATATTATTTTCAAAACATTTAGTAAGTAAGTTAGTTGCACATAAAATGTAATTATACAATTTTGATGCCCTTTTTCCTTTTCCTTAAATTAAGATCTTACTGACATCATAGGACAATTTTGCATATTTAACTTTTTCTTATGGTTAAAAATCCTAATAACTTAAAAATCGAAACGCAATCATAATATTTTATAAATAGCTATCATATTCTTATTCTAAACAAAATTTTCTTACTATTTAACTCAATCTAAGTTGTGTATTATTTGATATTAGAATTTATTTTGATAATTAATCTTGAAAAATAGAGTTTCTAATTTATTCTCTTATGGTATGTTTAGTTTCGATTTAGATCATATCTAAATTAGAAGTTAATTTAGATATAAGAATGGGATATATTTCTAAATATTTAACTATTTTCTATTTCCATATTTTTATATCTATAATATTATTTTGTGACATATCCTTCAGTATACATTTTTTAAATATCTTATTTAAAGATTTGAGCAGAATATTTTAAAAGTGAATTCTGTCATTCAAATGAATTTAACTACATTAGTCATAACGATCAAAAAATTATGACAGTAATGCGTATATTTTTTTATATTTTTTCTAGTTTATAACATTTTCATACTTTTAGAATGAGCTAAGCAAGTTATTCATTAATAGAATTGAATTAGGAATGAACAGACTATAATTAAGTTGCATTTAGGATTTAAACTTATTCTGAGTTATACATATAAAAATTAAAATAATTAAGCTTAGATTATATGAAATCACTTATTTTAGCTATAGCTTAATGACTAAATTCTCATTAAGCGACTTTCCCTCTCCAATTAAAACTTTCATATCAAATCAACTTCCGATAGTGTCTACAATAGGTATATAATTCCCCTTTGATATAAATTTCATGAATTAATTGTAGGAAATCTATTTTTATATCAATATTAAAGTATTGATTTAAAATTTCTATTATTTATTAATCAAAAGTTCACAAAATTTTATTTAGACGCTACTGTTATATATCTATATTATAATTCTATTCTAATTATAAATTAAATAATAATACAATTAAATATTTTCATAAATCCATTAATTTTATTTATTTAAGTGTTAATTGTTATGCTCTATATCTTTTAAATTATTTGAAACATAAATTTAATATCTGTGTGGACTTTGCTAAATTATTATCTTATAATCCTAATCAAAGTTGATATGATATTCCTTGTAAAGCAATACTATTTTAATATATTAGTTAGCAAGAATTCTTATTGATATTTAATGTATAAAATATTCATTAATCTCTACTTAAATTCAAAAACAAAATAATCAATAAATAAATTTAATAAATTTTAGTTACATCTATAAATTTCATTCAAATAATTAACAATTAAATTATATTATTATTTATTTATCTACTTTAATCATTATTTTCTGTATATTAAAATGGCCTTATAATTTTCTAAAATTAATAAGTAGTGTTTGCTTTTTAAATCTAATTTGACATCCTTATTAATTCTTACTTTTAATATTATAATTTATACTAGATTACTCTCTATCATTTTATGTTGTTTTTTTCATCTTGTAGTTCTTTAAATATAAATTTAATTTACTTATATATACTTTCCTTATTAAAAATAATATGAATATATAATGACATTTTATATTTTTTAAAGATTTAATAAAATTGGATTTTTAAACAATTTTTTAGTTAATCAATTAGAATTTTTCTTATTATTTTATTGAATTTACATACTTTTTGTTGTATATTCTCATTTAAATCATTATTTACAGGAATATTTTATTGATAATTTTAGTAATTCTTAAAATTAAATGAAATTTAGAATTTATAGCTTATAATGACTATAATAAAATTTATTCATTTCCAACCCGTTAGTATTTTAGCATGCATTATTTAAATTAAATAATATGAAGAGTACTTAAAAAGAAAAGCCCATTCAGGTAGTGAAGTACACTAAGGAAACATAAAAATTTGAAATAACACAAGAGGCTAGAGAATTTTTTCAACAGTTGGATGGAGATATAGGTTTTGTTGTAGTTTGTGGAAAGTATAGAACAGGCAAAAGCTTCTTGCTAAATAAGCTATTAGATGCAGGAGGAGAAGGAGTAAATTTATGATTAAATTTTAAAGTTCAAAGTCGATGCTGCAACTGACTCTTGCACTTAAGGTATTTGGATGTATACAAAACCATTAATTAATCCAAAGACTAATGTTTAGATATATTTCTTAGATACAGAAGGAAGTGAATCTATTGAAAGAACAGCAAACCATGATGCAAAAATATTTGCTTTAGCTATTTTAATGAGTTCCATTTTTGTTTTCAATTAAAAAGGGTGCATAGATGAAACATCAATTTCTTAATTATAATTAACAACAACATTAGCAAAGAATATTTAAGTTTAAGATTAGAATAAAGAATCTGTTAATGAATCATAAATTAAATATTTTACACCTAAATTTGTTTGGATTTTAAGAGACTATGTTCTTGAAATGAAAGATAAATAATAAAGAGATTTGACACCTAAAGAATATATGGAATATTGTTTAACAGATGAGAGTTAATATATGAAATAAAATGAATAAAGTAAAAAAATAAGAAAATCATTACTTAACTTTTTTAAGGAGAGACAATGTTTTCCTTTAATCACTCCTATAGATGATACTCAACTTTCAAAAGTTAATTAATTAAGTCTTAATCAATTAAGACCTGAATTTTAAAAGACTGTAAATTTTATTTAAATTATTTCAAGTTGTTATAAATAAAAGAATATCTTTTAAACAATTGTTCTCCAAAATAAATACATTCTGAAAATGTGAATGGAAGAATGTTTTGTGCAATGTTAGATAATTACATAAGTGTAATTAATAGAGGTGGTGTTCCTAACATTGATACAGCATGGGATAGTATTCTAAAGAATGAATGTTAATAAGGTTTTGAATTAGCAAGAAAAAATTATTAAAATAGTTTTAATAGTTTCTTTGTTCAAAATAAAAATAATAGAAAATTAGAAGAAACATTTTTAATATTATCATAAATTAGAAGTGAATGTTTTGATACATTTCATCTTATTGCAGGAGTACGAGAAATGAATAAGCATTATGAAGATTACAAATAAAAACTTATAGATTTAATGAATAATACTGAAAATGAAATATTAAATTAAAATGATGAAAATCATTAATTGTAAATCTTAAATTTTTATTTAGAAAAAATTAAGAGATTATAGCATAAGAAACCAAAAAATTATAGGATGATGTAGAAAAAGAGAACTACACTGCTGATGATTTACATTTTTTTTCGGCTGATTTTGTAAGGTAAGAGTTGAGTTCATTTTAGTTTTTTATTAAATTATGATAAATAAGCATCTGGAGCAAGAAAGGCAAGTACACTTTATGAATATTTAAAATTAACTCATTCAAATTTATTAAAAAAATTAGAGAAATCAATAAGACTAAAATAAAATAAGAAGGGAGGAACTTAGACTAATATTAATTAAGAATTAGCATAAGAAATTCGAGATTATGATTCTTAATTTAAATTATTAGAATAGAATATATCCTAATAAGATACATAATTAAAAAAATTAGAAGTTGAAAAATAAAAATTAGATGAAGAAAAAAAGAGATTAAAAGATGAATTAGAGAAGATGTAAAACAGTAATAAATAGTAAGGATCTAACTAAACTAATATTGCTGAAAAATAAAAATTAGAGGATGATTTAAAGAAATAAGAAAAGGATAAATAAGAACTCAATCTAAGACTTAAAGTATTTAATAAATATTTAAAATTAGAATCTTACAAAAAAAAAGAAGGGCTGTTGTGGTTGATATTGATTATAATATAATTTATATCTATAAAATAAAATGGAATTTGAAGTTTAAGATAATTAAGCAAATAACTCTATATAAGGAGTTATAAATCTTTAGCCTTAAGTGAATTAAGTCTAAGCATAGTAATAAGAAATCCCAATTAAATAAACTGACCTACAGGTATCAAGTACACTAGAAGAAAGTGTAGCAGTCACATTGGTATATATCAATTTAAAAAATAGCTTCGAGATTTGAGATAGATAGGAGTAAAATTAAGATGCGTTTTGGTACCGACAATGTCATCTAATAATGCCAAAGAACTAAGAAATTGTAATTGAATTATATTTGATATTGTAGGGGATTTATGGGGACCATTAGTATTTTGTTTGATGTTAGCATTGTATATTTTAGTATGACATTTAGAACTTTAAGTTTGAGTGGTAATAATGATGATGGTCCAGGAATATTTGCCACAATATTTGTACTTATTTGGGTTGGATCCTTTGTAGTTACTTTAAATGCTTAATTATTAGGTGGAAAAGTGTAAATATAGAAATAAAATTTTAAGATCATTTTTCCAATCAGTTTGTGTATTGGGATATTGTGTATTTCCAATAAATTTAGGAGCATTATTTACTCTTTTCTTTTCCTTCTTTTATTTGAAGATGTTTTTGGTTATTGGTTGTTTTCTATGGTCAACCTACTGTATTATAATTATAATATATATTATAGCTGCAGTTGGATTTATGAAATAATTAATTCCAGAATAGAAAAGAATATTAGCACTTTATCCAGTGATTCTATTTTATTTGTTCTTAAGTTGGTTTGCTCTGATAGTTTGAAATACCATATATTTTATATTAATTTATATATATATATTATTTTATAATGGGAAGTTGCCAGTGTCGTAAGTTCTGTGAATCTGAATAAGTTAATTACAATACACAATTACAAGAAATAGCAACAAATGATGATTATAGGGTTAATAATTAAGAAGGAGCTGTTAAAGATTTGTTTATAAAGATAAAAACTTGGCAAAAAGAATCATTTTCACTTTTTGATTATGAAAACTAGAATCATTTGAAAGAATAGAACTTTTAAGTAATTGGATTAAAATATAAAAGATAAGTAAGGGAGGATATTTAATTAAAAATAATAATGAATTATAATGGATTGATGATGATGTAGATTGGAATAAGAGTGTAATTAAATAGGAACAAATTCTATTTAGAATTGATAAAAATGATGGAATTTTTAGTATAATAAATAAAAAAGGAGAATGTAAATAAAATTATGAAGATGACAAGTAAGAATAAACTACAAAATATCATGGTGATAATAAAGACTTTTAATAATCTGAAAATCTAGATTAATTAGAGGGGGATGAATTTCATTAACCAAATGATTTAATTAAGAAATATAGTCATCATTAAAAAATCAGTATGAGTTAAAGAACTAATACTAAATTAATTGAAAAAGGAAGTAAATTATGGGTCGTAGTAAGATCTATGCAATCAATGATGAGTAATAATGGAATTAAATTAAAGGAAGGAGATGTCATTAAAATGGGAAGAGTAAAATTCAAAATAAGAGAAATTCAATTAAATTAAAGATAATTAATGTATTATTTATTATATTATATTTAATAGATAAGATTCAGATTCTGCAAAATCTAGCTAATCAGATGCAATTACATGTAGAGTATGTTGCAGTAGTGCATTTAGCAGATCAAATCCACTTGTTAATCCTTGTAAATGTACTGGTTCTATTAAATATATTCATCTTAACTGTTTAAAAAAATGGTTAAAGTCTAAATTCTAAACCAAATAAAGTGATCATTGTATCATATATATGTGGAAGAATTTAGAATGTGAATTATGTAAATTTAATTATCCACCAATATTTAAAAGTGATGAAGGTGTATTTGATTTAATAGAATTGAGTAAACCTACAGAATATCCATATATTTTAATGGAAATTACTCAAAAAAGATATGAAGTATTTATATTTTTGATAATTATTAAGGAAATGTAGGAAAATAATATGAGTGAAGATACTTAATGGAATTAATGTAATGGAGTTTATATTATATCTTTTGATAATAATAGTGGTGAAATCAAAAATATCAAAACTAATGAGTTAAAAATAGGAAGAGCTAATGAAACTGAAATTAGAGTAAATGATATTTCAGTTAGTAGAAATCATGGAACACTTAAATTAATAGATGGATAAATATATTTAACAGATAATAAATCTAAATTTGGAACATTAATTCTCATTCAATAAACTGTAATTCCCTTAATAACAGAGTTAAATGGTATAGAAATGCAAGTAGGTCGAAGTGTATTATAATTTACTCTTGGCAATAATAATGGCAATTAGTAATCATAATAATAATAATACTTAGAATCTGAAATTTTTGAGTAATTTAATTGTAATATTTTAGTAAAATAATTGGTAGAAACTTTGAAGATGAAGAATTGGATTATCTTCAATGAACTATTAACAATTTATGTTTAACTTTATTATTAATTAATTTATTTTAAATTAATTGTATATAAAAATTATACTTTCAATTAATAAACTCATTTTGTGAAATTTAAGATATAAATAATAAAGCTATTTTCTAATAATAATCAATTCAATATATAATTAATTTGTTTTAAATGAAATATTAAAATTATTAAAATTTTGTTACATAGGATAATTATAATCTAGTAATCATTTGATCTTTACTTAATTTTTTATTAATTGCTCATTCTATATTATTTATAATGCAAAAATCAAATAAAATATGAATATAATTTACACTATTTATATATCAATAATATTCTTTTATATACCTGTGTTAAATAGTAAAAAGATAGCATATGAATAAATGTTGAAATGCATAGTCGCATTTAATAAAACAATGATGATGTATACAAAATAGAGATTTTTTTGTAGACAACAATAATAATTCTAAATCTGATTGAATTAAATCAATTTAAGTCTTAATTCTTTATTTAAGGATATTTATTTATAAATAAATGTCTGAAAACTCTCTTTCTTAAAATGAATTTTATGAGTTGAAACATGTTAGAACATTAAAAAACAAACCTTCAAAATTAACATAAAAAAAGAAGAGAACTTTATTCTATTTAAATAAAGCAATGTTAGAAAAAGAATATATTAAAACTGATTTGAGTTGTGATTGTACAGAATGTGGAAAATGCAGTTAATTTATTGGGACAATAAAAAAACAATACCCATTTAATGGAACAAGGTAAAAAATTAATAAATTTCAAGATGGTAGAAAAGAAAGAGAGTTTTAAAAAGATTTAAAGCAGCAATTAATGCTATTATTTTTATTTTATCATATAAAGTGGAGGCTATTAAAAAATTTAGAAAAAGGATGCATATTCTAAAAGCAATGAGAAATTTAACAACAGTAAAAAAATCTTAAATTACTGCCTCAACTCATTTATAGTAATAATAATTAATTAGTATTCCTCAATCAAGATAATCATAGAGGTACTAATTGTAATAAAAGTAAGGATTAAAACTACTCCTGATGATGAAACTTTTTTTAATCATTTAATAAATAGTGCCAGAGAACCTAGAAAAAGTTAAGTTTCATTGTATATGAATAAAATGTTAAAAGACGTTATTCCAAAATCAGAAATTCATTTGAAACCTTTGAGTTATTTAAATTAGAAGTTGATAAAATAAAATAATGCAAAATCAATTACCTAAGCATCTTTTTCTCATTTTAATTATTTACAAGTTTAATCGAATCCATAAAGGTTTACAACATTACATGTAGAGTCAATTGTGAAAAATCAATATAAAATGAATAATAAAGATCTTTTAAAATTAATAGATTCTCTTAAGGTTAGACATAGAATAATTAGATGTAAGAAATGATTATATAATTTATAGTTTATTTATTTTATTATTCATNTCATTTGATCTTTACTTAATTTTTTATTAATTGCTCATTCTATATTATTTATAATGCAAAAATCAAATAAAATATGAATATAATTTACACTATTTATATATCAATAATATTCTTTTATATACCTGTGTTAAATAGTAAAAAGATAGCATATGAATAAATGTTGAAATGCATAGTCGCATTTAATAAAACAATGATGATGTATACAAAATAGAGATTTTTTTGTAGACAACAATAATAATTCTAAATCTGATTGAATTAAATCAATTTAAGTCTTAATTCTTTATTTAAGGATATTTATTTATAAATAAATGTCTGAAAACTCTCTTTCTTAAAATGAATTTTATGAGTTGAAACATGTTAGAACATTAAAAAACAAACCTTCAAAATTAACATAAAAAAAGAAGAGAACTTTATTCTATTTAAATAAAGCAATGTTAGAAAAAGAATATATTAAAACTGATTTGAGTTGTGATTGTACAGAATGTGGAAAATGCAGTTAATTTATTGGGACAATAAAAAAACAATACCCATTTAATGGAACAAGGTAAAAAATTAATAAATTTCAAGATGGTAGAAAAGAAAGAGAGTTTTAAAAAGATTTAAAGCAGCAATTAATGCTATTATTTTTATTTTATCATATAAAGTGGAGGCTATTAAAAAATTTAGAAAAAGGATGCATATTCTAAAAGCAATGAGAAATTTAACAACAGTAAAAAAATCTTAAATTACTGCCTCAACTCATTTATAGTAATAATAATTAATTAGTATTCCTCAATCAAGATAATCATAGAGGTACTAATTGTAATAAAAGTAAGGATTAAAACTACTCCTGATGATGAAACTTTTTTTAATCATTTAATAAATAGTGCCAGAGAACCTAGAAAAAGTTAAGTTTCATTGTATATGAATAAAATGTTAAAAGACGTTATTCCAAAATCAGAAATTCATTTGAAACCTTTGAGTTATTTAAATTAGAAGTTGATAAAATAAAATAATGCAAAATCAATTACCTAAGCATCTTTTTCTCATTTTAATTATTTACAAGTTTAATCGAATCCATAAAGGTTTACAACATTACATGTAGAGTCAATTGTGAAAAATCAATATAAAATGAATAATAAAGATCTTTTAAAATTAATAGATTCTCTTAAGGTTAGACATAGAATAATTAGATGTAAGAAATGATTATATAATTTATAGTTTATTTATTTTATTATTCATATTTCTTTGTTTATAAATTAATTAATAAATGGACCTTCTGAAAGATCCTGTCAATGATCGATAAGTGAAAACACTAAAGCCTCCACCTCATCGTCCATTGTCAAGGAATCTAATGTTTCCAGATAAATTGAAAAGTAATCAAAAAATTAACAATAGACAAACCTGATTGGAAATTGTTACGAGATCATTTACAAAAAGAAGGTAGAATTGCTAAAGAGGATTTATTTAAATTAGTTGCTGATTGTAATAAATTATTGAGTATAAATTTATTGTTATTATTAGAAAATGAAGGGAATGTAATATATTTGTAAGATCCTCTAACTGTTGTTGGCGATATCCATGGGTAATATATTGAAATTCAATCTTAGTTAATATTATGACTTATTGAAATTATTAGAGCCTAAAGTGGGAGGAAATCCTGAAAACACAAAGTAAATTTGAAAAATATTAAAAATAATAGATATCTCTTTTTGGGAGATTTTGTAGATAGAGGTTCATACTCAATAGAAGTAATAATATTGATGTATGCAATAAAATTGAATTTTCAAAATACAGTATATTTTTTAAGAGGAAATCATGAATGTAGATAATTAACAGCATTCTTCAATTTTAAAGAAGAATGTTTATATAAATATGATTAAGAGACTTATGAGATGTTGATGGATTCATTTGACTTATTTCCATTGGCATGCATAATAAACTCTAAATTTATTGCAATTCATGGTGGAATATCTCCTGATTTAAAATCAATAGAAGATATCAAAAAGATAGAAAGATATCATGAACCTCCTAGATAAGGATTATTTTGTGATTTATTATGGAGTGATCCTGTTGATTAAGAATAGGGTTATTTAGATACTGCATGGAAATCAAATGAAGTAAGAGGATGCAGTTGGTTTTTTGGTGGAGATTCAGCAAATAAGTTTTTATAAAGGAATAATTTAATTTCTATAATCAGAGCTCATGAAGTAAAATAAATTAATAATAAAAGGCTTAATTAGATGGATATAAAATGCATAGATGGAATGGTGGTTAAGACTTTCCAGTTGTAATTACTATTTTTAGTGCTCCAAATTATTGTGATGTCTATAATAACAGAGGAGCAGTCATTAAATTTGAAAATAATACTTTGAATATTCAGTAATATTAATATACACCTCATCCATATTTATTACCAAACTTTATGGATATATTTACATGGTCAATTCCATTTGTGGCTGAAAAAAGTAATATCATATTATAATATAATTTTAGTAACTGAAATGTTATATAATATATTATAAACAGATATTTAGGGAGATGATGATGAATAAATTAGTGAATCAGATATATAGTAATTTAAATAATTGACCAAATAGGGTGGTTTATAAAAATAATCAACAACAGGTAGTTCATAAGGAGCATAAAAAAGTAAATTATTTATATATATATATTATAAATAGACACTGAAAAATTGAAGAATAAAATCAAATTCGTATCTACTATGATGAAAATGTAAAGAACACTTAGAGAAGAAAGAGAAAGTATAATCTAATTAAAAGGTGCCTGTCCAGATAAAAGATTACCAAAAGGTATACTTATGAAAGGAAAAGATGCAATTAATGATTGTAAAATTTAAAATTAATTGTTAGAGCTTGCTGATTTTAATACAGCCAAAAGTGTAGATTTAATTAATGAAAAAATGCCTTATGCTCAGATACCATAAGAATCAATACAAATAAAAAAACCATCAACTTAGAGGAAAAAATGATTTCTATTATTTTATGTATATTTATTCATAAATGATAATAATATATATATTTTCAGAAATACTAGTTCAAAAATTCAATTTATATTTTTAGAATGAGTTTAGTAAAATCATTTGAGTTAGCTCTAAAATAAAACGATATCCTATCTAAAGTGTTACCAATTTTGAAATTCATCAATTAGACTATTCCATTTCCACAAAAGCATAGTTTGATAAATGAACCTAGGATTATTAGATTTTTATTATAATTGCATAGTCTAATACCAGATACTATAGATATGATTTTAATGTCATTACTAAATATATTCAAGCATTCAAAGGAATGGATTGATGGTTGCTTTAAAGCTATTGAAGAATATGCTTAACTTCCAAATCAAGGAAATGGAAAATATGTAGCTTTAGAATTTTTAGAAACTGTTTTAATTGAAATCTCTGAATTAGAGTAATAATATAAGTAATTAATATTAGTTTTGATGTTGATGATAAATGTTATGCTTTCATTATATTTCTTTAAAATGCAGAAAATGAAAAATTAGTAAGGGCAATTATGAAAAAAGTAGGATAAATCTAACAATAATTAGGACATAGAATGAAATCTGCAAATCAATTAAATTAGCTAGTTGAAGAAAGTAATTAAAATTATTTGATTAAAGAATAGCTGTATTAAAATTATACCAAGAGGAGGTTTAAAAGAATTCAAATGAATTTCATTATTAAAATGTGGCCATTGAATTATAAGAAAAAGGTAGTTAAGCAAGAAAAGGTTCAAAACCAAAAATGTCATTAATGGCAATGAATATCCTTTAATCTTAATCATTATCTTCCAAAATGCCTTCCAAATAGTAGCTCAATAATGATCATATAAATAATAACAATTCTGATGATTCAATTCAAGGAAGTGAAGTGAATCTTGATGAAATTTTAATTTAACATAAACCAAGAATTGATTCAGAGTAAAGTGAATATCTAGCAGACATAGATGCTTTATAAAACTTATTTGCTTATATAACTAATCCTGTGGCTACAGAACCAGGATTAATCTTCGCAACAGATGCCTTAGCAAATGATATTCAATAGCCCTGTGATGATAATCAATACAAATAACATGTAATGAAACCAGATAAATTAACTACTCTAAGATCCTATAAAGCTATGTTATTTCTAACAGATTACCATAATCATCAAATGATAATGTAAATTAACTCACATACTATGCAAATTGCTTGTAATTAATGAAATCAATTTTAGTCCGTAGTATATCTGGATTTTTTTAAAACTCATAATCAAGTGGAAATTTGACTCATATTATTGGTCTACTCTAGTTTTATTTAAAGTATGAATTGAAAGAAACCGTTTATAATTTTCTTTACTTTTAATTTCATCAGTAATTTTTAGATTATCTTTGTATTTGCAATATTTATTATATTAGATAATCCCCATTATTTAGATTTTCTTATGAGATTTATGGATCCCAATTATTCAAAAATTCCTTAGGATTTAAGAAATTATATTTGGTAATTCCTCAATCGTTAAGGATATATTACTTTGCTTGTTAGTAAGATAACAAATAAGGAAAAAGAAGGAATATTTAATAAAAGGAAAGATATTACAAAAGAAGCCTATTAATTTTTAAAACATATTAATGACTATAAATTACAATTAATTCAAGATGATGATTAAGCAGCAATAACATATTCTATTAGTAGTAATATTGATCAATATTTGGGTCCTTTGATTCCAGGAAAAACTTTGATTTAAAATAAGCAACTTTTAGAAAGAAAAATGTTATTAAGTTCACATCTCAGAAGAGGTTCAGACTTATAAAGTTTAACAAGATAAATCAATAAAGTTATTATTCAAGAAAATATTGATTTATCTGAATTAAATCAATAAGGCAAAGATATAGATAGATTATAGGATGTAGTTTAATTTTATAAGGAAATTAGTACTCCTGCTGAAACTCCCACTTTATATAATGTATACAGATAAGCTTCAGAAGGAATGAAAAATATTTAATTTGAACATCGATCATAAAGATCCTAAGCAACAGAACCTCCGTTAAATATTATTTAATTACAAAACTCTATTAGACTTCCTTCTTTAAATATTTAGCCTGCATGTATAATTACTGAATTAACAACATCAAAAAATACTCAACGTAAACAAAAATCAATGACATTTTCTGAAAACAATTTAGGTTAAACAATTAATAAAAGATCTGATCAACCTTAGTATATGAGTTTGGTTGGTACTAGTGGTAATTATTAATAAATAATATAGATAATATTTCAACTTACAGATAAATTAATTTAATGTAAACACCAACTTCTTAGGCTAAATTATTTGTTTATTATCCAAATTAAGATAATAGTGTTGTGGACACAATAATGAAAGAGGAATATGCAAAATATGAAACCTAAAATGATGAAATAACATCATTAAGAAATAGTAATCTATTAAAGATTATTATTTAATCAATGTAAAATTTTGAATATCATTATGCATTTGATGAACTTCTAGACGATTAGTATATTTTATTTGAAAAACTATTAAATCATTATTCTCTTACTTAAACAGCCTTATTTTAAAGTTCATATGAAGAAAATAGTTCAAATAATTGTTAAATTATTCTTATTGATCTAATTTAAAGAATTAATAAAAAACCTATGAATGAAAAACTAAGCAAACTTTATTTTATATATCTACCAAGAATATGCAGAAATTTAACTAATATGCATAAAATGTAGAATGAAAAAATAAGTAAGGAAGAATTCTTTTCTAATCAAAATCATATTGGAAGTATAAGAATTTTTAGCACAAAAATAATTGATTTAATTTTAAGAAATTTTAAATAAAGAAATCATCGAATTTATTTAAAGCTCAATGATACTTCTTCATTTAATTTAAATGAATAATTTCATCAATTACCTAATCCTTTTTATTAATAGATATTTTATTCTATTATGAAATAATTATGTTTATTTGCTTAAGAAAAATAAGTTTAAGCTATATTATTTAAAGCTAATCTGTTGGAAGGAATCAGTTAAGCATTTCATAAAAATGTAGTAAATAAAGTAATAGTAAGATAAGGGAATGTAGAAGCATATCTACTTCATTTAGCTTTACTTAGTTAATTAATTATATTAGTTTATGAATTGAGGGATGATTTATAATCCTATAAAACCTCATTATTAAGATTGTAATGCTTTTAAAATTTAAAAGAAGTAATTGAAATGTTTAAAAATAATAAATTGATTTAATTATAAGCCTTGGATATTTAAAAACAACTTTAGAAAAAAAAATGATTTTATAATTTATTAATTATATGTTTTTGGTTTCTAAAAGTCTTATTCTTTCTAAAATTAAATAAACAAAATATTTTAATAAATCCATACACATAGTTTATTAATAACTTATTTTAATCAATTTACTTATTTGTTGAATATAAATATTTGTAAATCTTCATATTATGAAATTATTTCTGCATTTTTATTATTAAGTTTGACTTTTATCATTAATTATTAACGATTTTATTTTGTAAAATGAGCAAATATTGCCAATAATATATGATTCATTCAACACATAGTTCTATTCCTTCCAATAGAAATGAACTAGGTTCTTTCCGACGAGTTAATTCTCCTGGACTTCCAAATTCTTCTTTAAGAACTAGTTTCAGAGGTGATAATAAAAAATTAGAAATTGGATTAATTACAGATCGAAAACTTAATTAAAGTCCTGACATAAACAAAGTTATTAGTCTAGAGAAAGTAAAGATCTCTAAAAGAAATGATAGCATTTTTGAAATATCATAATAATAATAATAGTAGGCTTAACCATTTTAATTGATTGAATTTTTAAACAAAAATTTCAAGATGATAGATAAAATAGAATCAGATAAATTATGTTTGAATATATATATGTCTGAGGAAGATTAAAATTAAATAATATTTACAGGGATTAGTAAAGAGAAAATGGCTTCTGAATAAAATAAAAAAGAAATATTATAAAATTTATAACAACTATTTAAATCAGGAATTGATAAATAAGATTAATATATCAAATTAGAATCTTTGGAATAATAATTCAATTTAGATAATCATAAATATTATGGAGTAAATACTAAAAAGGTTTTCAAGTCAAATAAAAGAATTGCAACTTAAATAAATGATAATATATCTATTTTTGATAGATCTTTATCAATTTCAAGTATAAAAGATTTTAAATCTAATTCATCTAATAAAATAAAAAAAGACATTAAAATAATAGAGTAGGGAATTATGAAATACAAAATGCAATAGAAAACAAAGTCAAAATAAAAGCAGCCTTTTGGTTAACATAATTGTACTAATACACTCAAATGTAAAAGCTCTTTATGTAAAAGTCCTTTATTAAGAGATGCTGTTTCACCTTCTTGTAAATCTTAAAGAAAAACTGATGAAAGAATAGCTAATAAAGCTAAAATTAATACTAAATCTATGCATGCATGACTAATAAAAATCAATTGTGATTATCTTTAAAAATATGTTCTATAATTATTATATTTTATTATATATAATATTATATTTGATGTTTTTGTTTACTAGCGATTGTTCTTCAATAGGCTGCGAACAATAGCAACCAACATTTGATACTAATCTTTCATTAGGTTTCCCAGAACATTCAAATTCAAAAACTAGAAATTTTTAATCTATATCAGAACATTTTGGGTGTTTAGGACTTAAAGAAATGAGTAAAAGTGTTTGTGAAATCATAAAAAATCAAAAAAAAACAAATTTATAATTAATTTTATCAGAAATTAAGAAATTACATCCATAAAGTGTAATATTTATATTATTTTTTATTAGACAAATACTGTAAATCAATCTAGAAGAGTATACGATTGTTTAAACGTTATGATGGCTATGGGAATAATAAAGAAATGTGATAAAACATATGAATTTATGGAGAACTCAAATAATTTTCAAAATTAAGAAATAAGAAGATAAATTGATAATTTATCAATGGTAAAATTTCTTATTGAGTAAAATTTATAAGAAAAGAGAAAAGTGTTTTCTCATTTAACCAAAAGATAAGCCAAATTAGATAAATTAGTATTTAGAAATTAGAATTTAGATTTAGACGAATAAGAATAGATCTTTCAATTTCCTTTGTTAGTTTTAAAAACTCAAATCTAAGAAAATATATAGGTAGGATATAATGATTAAGAAGTATTAGTTTAATCATAAAACATAATAAATATTTAGTAAGACTTAGATGTGATAATTGAGTTGAATTTTGATGATTGATTACAAAATTGATCTTTATTATCATTTTAAAAGTTTAACCATAGAATTTAGCAAATCCCTATTAAAAATAGTACTTTCTTTTTCATATTTTTGAATCCAAGAATGCTACATAATTTAAAAAATGCTTAATCTTTTTTTAGGATCCTTTTAAACTAAAGCACGCACAAAGTTTTTACATTCTTCACTTATAAAATTTGGGAATTCAAATCCACTATAGATAATTTTATTCATAGTATCTTCTTTTTTTTTCTCATAAAAAGGTGTTTCTCCAGTACATAATTCAAAAGCCAAAATTCCAATAGCCCATAAATCTACTGTATGATCATAATCTCTCCCTGCTGCAATCTCAGGAGACATATAATCTACAGTACCACAAAAAGATTATCTAACTTAATTTGTAGGATTATAAGTTGATAATCCCATATCAGCTATTTTTAATAATGAATGAGTAATTAATATATTTTCTGGTTTAATATCTCTATGAATAATATTTTTGCTATGCATATATCCTATACCTTCAATAATTTATCTAATATATCCAGAGACAGTTTATTCTGAAAATCTCTTTTTTGGTTATTTTTTTAATAACTTAAATAGCTCACCATCAGTAGCATATTCTAGAATCAAAACTACTTTTGACCATTCTTAAAAATATCCAAAAAGTTTGAGTATGTTTGGATGATCTAAATATCCTTAAATTTTAATTTCATTTGCCAATTATTTTTCCATCCCATATTTTTATATTGTGGCTTTTGGAATAACTTTTAATGCAACAATTATTTTTGATTATTTATCTTATGCCTAATAAACATCACTAAATTTTCCTTTTCCCAAAAATTTACATATCTAAAATCTTTCACTTATAGTTGAATACACTGGAGCTAGAACTTATGCTTGTTTCACTAAATTTACAGGTTTCTTTCTAGGTGATTCACCCTATTAAGGCAAAGGACTTTCTTCTTTATTTTATTCTTCTTCCACTTAATATGCAGGTATTATATGCCGATTCCCAATTTCCTTATTCATTTATCCTATTGTAAATGTAAGTCTAGTCTGCATATTTTTTATATTGCTGTCTATGCTCTAACATTTTTCCACTAGATTCTGCCAATCTTTGTCATTTGATAGTATAAATCCAATTTGATCTAAATTAGTCATATTATTTTTTTTAATTATGGAAGCATATAGTAAATTCGATTTTGACGGAAATGAAAATTTTTAGTAATATCTACTAAATGTATATCCTTTGCCTCCAAATATAGATAAAATTAAACGCAAATGGTATAAAAAATATATTGACCCAGAATTTGATATCAATACAGAATCTTAAAATCCTAATCCAAACACTTAATCATAAAAATAAGAAAATTATTAGTAATCATAATAATCATAGTAATCATAATAATAATAGTAATAATAATAATAATAATAACAACAATAATATAGATAATAATTACCATCTATTCCTATTTTAACAGTTATAGAAGGAATACTTAAAGTATTATATTTTCCTGCATTATTGTTCTTATTTTCACCTTAATTGTATAAATTCTTAAATTTTGGATCTATCTTTATTTGCTTGCTTGCTATACATCGTTTATAAGGACTACCTAATAGAAATAATTACAAAGATTATATTTTAAAAATTATATAACTTGAATTCACATCAAATATTTTCTATATCGTTTCTTTATTTACGATTGATAGTTTTGCATTTTAAATGCCAATTGCTTTACATTTTTTAGTTGGAGCTGCAGAGTTTTGGACATAAATTAATCCATAATAAGGAATTTCATTGAAAATAGCTAGGTATATTAAAAATAATAGAAGTGAAGTAATCCTAACCAAATAGAAAATAGAGATTTACTTATTCCTTTATTGTGTATTTGGAATCTTCTTAAAAAAAACATCATTTATGCATGCAATAATTATTTTCTAAAATGTCTTACTCAAAACTAAATTTAATAAAAATATGAAAAATGCCCAAGCATATATTAGAGTATGGTATGCTGATAAATTAAGTGAAAATACAAAATTACCTGAAGGTGTACGCAAAATTCTAAAGATTATATGGAGAGGTTATGAAAAGTTAATAAGCCTCATTTGAGTGATTTATAAAAAATTGTTGGATATATTCAAATATTAAACATCTCATCTTAAGTTAAAATTATTAATATCTTTTCGTTACACTATCTTAAATTTAATAAAAATTCTAGATTCAATATAATAATGAGCCAGAATTCTTAAAACAAAAGAAGATAAGAAGAAGAAGGTTAAGATGATATCTATATAATATTTATAATTATAATTTTTATAAAAGTCAGACTCAAATAAGTAACTAAACTTTTCAAAAATTCATTCAATATAAGCGAATTTGTCCCTAACTCTATGATATTATTTAAGAATAGTCTTAAACTAATATCATTAGCACTTATATAACAAATAAATAGATTTAAAAAGTTGAATATATTAAAATTGCTGGGATAAAATTTAACTTATTATAATTAAGTGAAAACTTATATAGCTATCCTTTAAACTATGCCTAATCAGTTAAAAATAGATAAAAAACTTATCAATCTCTAATTTCAAGTTGAATTGTACTTTATTTAACAAAAATAAAATTTTATTATATCATTTTGAAGTAATTATTTATATGTATTTCATAAGACATTAATAATTTGATCTGATTATTTACTTACCAAACAACGAGCTATTTTAAGATAAAAATTAAATAATTTTAAACTTCAAATGAAATATTACAGTTGTATTTTCCGATATTTATTCTGTAATTTTAAGATATTCCATTTATGCATATTATTAAGATAATCGTAATTACATTTTTAATTCCTCTATAAATCTGAAACTAGTTTATTGTCCAAAAATTTATATCTCGATTTAATATAAAAGATAAGTATTTTTATTTTTTTTATAAGAAGACTCAAATATTGGCTAATATATTGAATTTAAATTCTAATACACTAAAAAAGAATATCATTAGTTTCTCTAAGTATTTATCAATACATCATTAAATTATAAAAAATGTGGTTCCATATTTAATTATTGTTAATTATATTGAAAATAAATATAGCAACCATCATCAGAAATTAAAATTTAGTATATTGATGATACATTAACTCAAAACAATAAGAATAAAGTAAATTAATTTAAATAATTAATGCTTCTTATTTTTTTTCAATAACTATAATGCTGCTTCTTGCTCTAATTATAATTTGTTTAAGATGACAGAGCAAAATGCTTAGATGGTACATTAGGAGTAATTATTTCAAATTAGTTATAGTCTTATTACTTTCAATAAGGTTTTGAAGGAGGTTAGAATAAATTTATTATTTATTTTGAGGGAGGAGAGTAAGTATGCTATATAATGCAAGGTTTATTTTAGGAAATACTGAAGAATAATTTTTAATCAATGCTATTGAAAAGTTTAAATATGAATTTAATTAAGGATGTAAACTTAACAGGGAAGTTCATTAAATAGAGCTAG
This sequence comes from Paramecium primaurelia, assembly GCA_905182975.1. Classification (NCBI taxonomy): domain Eukaryota; phylum Ciliophora; class Oligohymenophorea; order Peniculida; family Parameciidae; genus Paramecium; species Paramecium primaurelia. Next base: position 872,174 of record CAJJDM010000001.1, read on the forward strand.
TGCTTTTGAGTTTGATGGAATATTATCTTAGGATAAATTAAAAAATTACTATTTCCATAATTGGAATCTAATTCACATAAATTATTGTGATGGAGGTGGTATTAATAAATTATTATAATTGTAGGCTTTTAAGGTTATAAAAGTGATTAAGTTAATTACTAATCAAATTTATTATATTTTAGAGGTGAATTAATAATAAGAAGCATTTTTGACCATTTTATAACAAAATTTTAAAAAGCTGAAATAATAATATTATCTGGTTGTTCCATTGGAGGAGTAGCAGCATTATAATGGGAATAGTATCTTACTTCATTGGTTCCAGAAAATATCTTAATATTATGTATTTCTGACTCAAGCATATTATTTGATATGCAATCAATAAATGGATCAAATTTATTGTAATAATCCTTAAAGATTATGAATTACATTGCTAATAATGAAACCTTAGTTCCTCAAAAGAATTGTGCATACAATTTTCCTAATTAGAATTGGAAATGTTTTTATTTCTAAAATTTAATGCAATATATTAAACAACCAGTATTTATTATCTAGCCCTTTTATGATATAAGTTTTCTATACAACTATCTCAATATAAAATGTATAAAAGACTTAACACTTAAAAATTGTTAGAAAAATGAAAAGGATTTTATTGATCTTGTTTTCTCAACATATCGTCAAGTGATAAATGAATCATTGATTAATAATTCTAATACAGGGTCTTTTGCTCCTAGCTGTATTTCAGATTGGTATTTCATTAATTTAAACTAGTTTATTTTTAAGTTAGTTATCATTTTCTTCTAATTGGACAATTCCTGAAGGTTCAAATAGAACAGTTTATCAAACTTTAGTCTAATGGGTAGAAAAACAAAAATAGAATTCTATTTGTAATAATGAATTTGGTTTGATGGATAAATTACCATGGCCAATGAATTCCGCTTGTGCTCAATTATCATCTTTAATAAACTTAATTAAATTGATAAATATGATTTTATGGATAATTATTATTTTATTATGAATTATTTGAAGTTTCTCAATTAGTAGGCTTTAATTATCATTTGAATTTTGATATAATCATTTTAAATTATACATAATAAATATAGTAATTTAATATTAAATACAAAATATTTATTCATCTTCTTTAATTGATAGTTTATGAATTTTTATGTATATGTGATGTTTGTTACATAAAACATTATTTGTCTCTTTCATAACTGTCTTCTCTATATCGATTAGGTGTTCTAGTCTTTTATTATTAATAGTTCTATCTCTAATAAGATTAATTATTATTATTCTCACGAATATTGTTTGATTAATTAGAGCTATAAAGGTTAATATATTAATTAGAATTATTTCTATGCTAAAATTAAATATCCTAATAATCTTATCTTTTTTAATGTAAATAATTTCTATTATTTTAAGGATATTAGTTTTGATGATCTTAAACTTAATAATATTTATCTTAATCAATTTCATTTGGTCTTTACATTCTACTAACAGCAGGAACTGGATTAATTTTATTTATTCTCTCATTTTGTACTTATCTATAGTATTGTTCATTTTATGGTATTCTTGTATCAACTTATTATTAAAAAATATCATATTTAGGTAGTCTACTCTTCAATTCTTCTAAATATTGCAATCTTTAGTGAAATTACTATTATTTTTGAATTGGCAAATCTTAAAATTATTGTTAAGTAGATTAAGTTTAATATGTAGTACATTATTTTTATTATTAGAATTCAATTTAAGAATAATTCTCATTAGAATTATTATATTATTGTCTAGTTGAATTTTAAATATATTTTTGTTTATTTTCACTGGGTTGATCTTGAGATGGGTATTATGAATAAGGAAATTATTGTTAGATTGGTTAATTTTACGATTGCTAATATATTTATTACTAGTCTTAAATTAATCCAAATGAAGGATTTTCATAAAGACTTTAATTTGCTTACTTGTTTTTAAATTATTAATTTGATTGTTATTTGCTTAAAGGTATTTACTACTATTCTTATTAATCAAATTAATCTTGGGAATATACTTTTGGTGATAAAATAGATTTATATTAATGATTTTAATTATAATATTAATTTTTGATTTCCTAATATCTATTTCTATATTCATTATTATAATACTAAGAAATTGGTTCATTTTATTTATATTTTTATTAATTTTAATTATGATTATCTCTTTACTATTCATTATTGTCTTGAACCTAATTTTGTTTATCTATATATGTTTTTATTGATCTGTTACAAACCTTATCTAAAGCAGCTTTATTATAATATGGATTATTTGAAAATGGATCATCAAATTGATTATTGTCTTAATAATATTATTGATTATTTCTAACTTGATTTTCAGTTTCGAAATGAACCTTATTTTTCTTAGGAATTTACACATAATTTTCAAGATCCTTACGTTCATCATTATAGATTGTCTTAATAGTTTTATTATAATTATGAGTTGGAACTCTATTATGATAATCACCTTTAGAGAGTGGCTGTTCTCTTGAATTAGCCATATTTTTGAAAAAGATAATTAAAAAAAATAATCTGTTAAATAGCAGTTAATAAATTATCAAAAATAAACTTATAGATTTTCTGAAAATTATGGACTCAGTTCTGAATATTGATTTTGATTTGATAGATATGACAATCTTAATAAAAGTTTTTTAAGTTTATGCTCAAATGATTTTGAGAATAATAGTTATATGAAATCATAATGAGATGATTTCCATTTTATTAAAGAAATATTAATTTGCATTCAAAGTACGTTCTCATGTTCACAAATTTTACTAGCATAAGTGTAATTCAACATTATTAATTAAATTTATTATAATTTTGGATGAGCATTATTATATTGAATAACTCTCATTTTATAAATAAAATTAATAATCTTAATTAAGATAAATATATATTTCATTTAAAAAACAATTTAATAATAGGCGACAAAAAGTTTTTTTTAACTTTTTTATGAGTTTCTAAATGATCTAAAATAGTATTGTTATTTAATTCAATTTTACAGAAATGGCAATAAATTTTATCAGAACATAATTCACTATTACATATTAACAAATTTCCTTCTATTTTACTATATAAAGGATCGACATTTAAGCATTAGGGACAAGGAATAGTATTTTAAGGTAATTTATTTTGTTCAACCCATTAACCATTTACTTTTAGATTACATCTTCCATTAAAAGAATCTCCATTTTCGAAATGACTTGTTGACTCAGAGTATTTTAAAGGTTCTCCGCATTTAAAGCAGAAGTATTTTTTTGAATTACAAGATTTAGATTAACATGTCATAAAATTACATCCTTTATTTTTTTCAACAGCTGTTAAACAATGTGGACAAATTTGTTACTATTTAGAAGATTTAATTTATTCCAAAAATACTGCTCTAGTTTTAGTTACTTGATTCAATCTTAATGCTTAGATACACTTATACCCATCATGTCTTTCTAATTTGCATTTTAAGCAATATTCTAATTTGCAATATGCACATTTTAAAGTATCTCATTATAATGAATTTTAATAAATACCTGCATCCTTCCATATTATAAATTAAGAATTACAATTTTTATTTAAACAAGAAATCATTTTTTCATTATCCTTTAATCCAAATAAAACACCTTATTTTAAATATTCTTCATATTTTTTTGAAAAATCTTCAATAAATAAACCCAATGTTTTATCAGTTAATTTCTTTCTACATTCATCTAAAGGGCATCTAAAATTATCTAGATCCAATTCTTGCTATTTAACAAAAAGTTATTTTAAACACTATTTGCAATAAAGATGTCCACATTCTATTTTTACAATATTTTAATCTTAATAACAAATTCCACAATTTTGCATCATTATTAATAAAATAATATTTCCCTTTACTTTCTTATTTTTAATATTATTATAATTCTATCATACATAAAAAATAATATAAATAATACTTTGTATGTTTTTTTTATAAAATAATTAAAGTGAGGTGAAATGAAATCTCTTGAAATTTTAATTGGGGAAAAATGATCATTTTTCTAATTTTATCAATCTTAACTTCACAAATACAATTTGCAATATATTTTTGTAAATGTTCAAATATCTTTAAAAATAATGGAATTTCCCTTTTGAAATATATTCCTTAAAATTTATATGTGTATTTTATTTAGACTATTAGAGAATTGGTTGAGAAATGCATTGTAGCCAAAGAAAATCATATTTTTTATTTGTATTTGATCAATAATGAATAAATTAATATTATAGAATGAATTATTTAAATCCAATCTCGAATATTAGAGGATAATTATCATGAAACATATGATAATTAATTTATAGATTGAATTAAACACAAAAAAATTTATAACTGTTTTTCATTGATGAAGTATGAGATTATTTTTCTAAATGATTAACATATAATAATATGGTTTGGTCGATGAGTTATAGCTAATCTATAAAATTATGACATATTTTTTAGAAATATAATTGATTCTTAAGTAATAGTATAAGATAGATAATTATTTAGAAGAGACAGTCAAATATTTGCTGTATAAAAGACATAGCTTTTGTATTTTGAAATAATATTTAATATAATATTTATGGATCATTTATCATCAATTTAAAACAATAATATACATGAGGACAATCCAATTGAATTAGATAAAAATAAAACTGAGTCTGGAAATTTAAATAAATATTCTAGAAGATCATGGTCATAACAAGAAGACGATTAACTAAGGTAAGCTATAAAATTGTATGGCACGAACTGGCTGATTGTAGCATCAGCTTTATAAAATAGAAATCCTTCTCAATGTGCTTAAAGATGGAAAAGAATAAAGCCAAATAACGTATATAATTTATTAATATTATATCAGGTATTTAGAAAAAGATAACTTTGGACACAAAAAGAAGATCAATTATTATTAAAATTAGTTGAATTCCATAAAAAAAACTGGGTTTAAATTGCTAAAAAGATCCCAAACAGAACAAGTAAATAAGTGAGAGAAAGATATGTAAACAATTTAAATCCAGAAATCAATCAAGAGCCATTCACAGATGCTGAAGACAATCGTATTGTAGAAGGTTATAAGAATTATGGATCATAATGGAGTAAAATTTCTAAGATGTTATAAGGTAGACCGGTATATTATAAAAATATTTAGGAAAATGTAATTAAAAATAGATTTTATTCATATTTGCGAAAGAAATATTTGAAAATTGAAAATCCATACTATGTAATTCCTTAAAAAAATTAAGAATTCTCTTTTTCAAATACTTCAAAAGTAAGGCATAATCAAAGCAAAAAAAAGAAATTACTTAATAAAGTATAATATAATATAAATCTAAATTTATCAAAATAATTAGAAAAAATAGAGGACAACAATTATTAGATTGAAATATCTTAATTTAGGAATGTTATAAATGAACAAGATAAAATATCCAAAAATGCTTTTAATATAGTTTAGAAAAAACCTTCTTAGGTCTCAAATTATGATCAATATTAAGAATACTATAGTGGCCATAAACGTAAGCAAAAAAAAATCAAAGAAGTATCAAATGAATCCTTTGATTTGGTAAAAGAAGAAGAATAATAACAAAATCATTATTATTATGCAACACCTAATTTCGAGAATATTGAAAAACTCTCAGCTAATTTTTATTCAACTTCTTATGCTTTTAATACTATTTAACCTAATAACATAATGTATTGCTATTAACCTTAGTTTGAAACACCTTATGTTCCACCATATATTGTTACTAATCCAATTATATAATATGGAGTTGCAAGTTAAGAAACATTACTATAAAGATCTTAGGATATCTAAAAGAAGTATCTAAGTCAATGATTCTTTTAATAATTATACATAAATCATATTTAAATATTTATTTCATTTAAAAAAAAGTTATGATATAACTCTAGAATTTAAATCTTTTTGTAATATTTTAAAAGAGTGAACATTAATAATGAAACTTATATCTTGATTAAATATTTGATATGCTTTTATTCAAATAATATTATGGTTAAAAAGGCTAAAAAAGCATATTTAATTTTAGAATAAAAACATAAAAAGTAATATAACTATCAATTTCAATCAACTTATTTTGATCAATCAATTATATTTACTTATACAACTTATACGACTTCCATTTTATCTAATTCATAAATCATTTTATACCAAGATATATCATTTACAATCATTTAGCTTATTTCAACCGTTTATAATTTTTGATAAACCAAATTACGTCTTCCATCTTAAAAGTATTTATTATTTTACTTATCATAAAAATTAAAGATTTATTACTAAAATTCTATTACTATTATGGAATATATAAAATTTCAATTTATTCTTATCAGTACTAATACTTTAGATTATATATTATTTTCTTATATACATAATTTTTATTTAGAAAATATTCGTAAATTTTATACAGATATATTTAATATAAAATCTGAATAAAATTAGATATTGAATACCAATCCTTATAGAAATCAATTTTAATTTATCAATAAGAATTAATTATTAATTAAACTGATATAATAGTGAGCTTTAGAAATTAATAACTTAAAACTAGTTGTATTTTCTTTGATAAGAAAAAATGAGCCATTATTATTTAAAAATGTCTGCTTTTTATTTATCTTTAAAATTAATATAAATAATTATTATTGACAATATACTTTAAAATATGAAATTAAGATTATTGAACTATTAATACAATCATTCTAAAGTAAGTTATAAAATAATAATGAAAAAGCAATAATTTATATATTTAAATGGATAATTATATATATAATTATAATTACCAAAACTAAATACTAGAGCAAAATTTGTCTACAAACTTAATTCAAATGTTGAATAATCATGAACAATAGAGTTCATAAAATAATGAATCAAATGCTATGCTTTTTCAATATTTAGAAGATATTTTTTAAATTGAGTATTCTAATAGCAAATTTAATATAATCAAGTTTGAATTCAAATCAAACTATGAAAAAATTGAAATTGGACAAATCTGTTTAATTAGTAATAATAAAGAAATCGCATAGTACTAATTTGAACCAAAAAATTTTAAGTTCAAATTCAAAAATAACACTTTAGTAATTGGTATTATGGAAAATGAAATCATATATGAAATATATTTTGGAATATTTACATTTCCTAATATTCAGTTATATAAACTTACAGAAACCTATTAATCAAGTAAAATTTGCTTTGTTTAAAATTAAACCAAAATTGAATACTAGCAGATAGAAATTCATCCAACTATTTTGAATATAGTAATTATTTTATCAATGTAATAAACTGGACAATAATTTTCAATATACTAATTGTAAAATTGTTAAATTATGAATCTTTTCACTCTAAAATCAGAAAATATGCTTCTTTGTGAAATAATCACTTTTAATATTGATTATTTAAATCATAGTAATATATATTTTACAAATATTTTTGGTCATCTCTTTTAAATTAATTTTTCAGAAATACTTGAAACAAATTAGAAATTGGATACTACAATTATAAATTAGTAATATCTATATAAAAAACTTCATATATTTCATTACAAAAATTAATAATTTTAAGTATATACTTAATCAATTAGTGAAAAGAAAAAAGGTAATTGTATTTATTTTTAAAAATTGCCTAAAAATGATAATATTTTTTTATTCTTTTTTTAAACATAAGAAGTGATAGAATTAGTCTTAATAAAATTCAATTAAAGTAAAAGTATTATTTTATTGAATAAATAAATTACAGTAATATAGGAATTTGAAAATAAATTATAAAAATATATAGAGAAATCTTAAAAAACAGATCTTGATACTTATAAATTACAAAATTGTATAAGTAAACAAAGATAATTGATTGTTCCAATCTAAAAGTATCTTCAAAATTAATTAGAGATAGACTATTTGTACTTTTATTGCAAATAAATATTAATATAAGTTAAAATAACTGAAGAAGTTAGTGTTAGAACAATGTCTTTTGATGATAAAGAAGTTGATTTAGATTCAATGATTTTTTCTATCAATTAAGCAATACCTTTAGATTATTGTTATTTTCATTTTCTTATCTTAAAAATTGATATTGAAGATTATAGTATATCTGATTATACAAATAAATAAAGTCAATATATTTTATTTAAATATCAGATTCTAGAAGAACCTATACTTTATGAAAGATCTATGGAAAATAGATATTAATTTGATACATATAAGTAAAATAAGATGACAATTTAATATCTAAGAGAGATGATAGTCAAATGTATTAAATATTATAATATATATAGATAAATAAGAGATTAATTAAATATAAAGTGTTGAAAAGTTAGATGAGATAGAAGGAGAATTATATCCATAAATTGCTAAAGAATTAAAACCAATAGAGGAAGTGCTTAGTGTAAAAAAGAGTGTGGGAAGTAAAAAATAGATAAATGAACTTATCTTTCAAATATATCAAAACAATAATGAAATTATTAGAATATTAAATTAATTTGATTATTAGGCTAATGTAAAGAAATTTGAATTGAGTTAAATTAAAATAACTCTATTATTTGATTAGTATTAGATTCAATAGAATTAATATAAAAAAATAAAAGAATAACAAGAATAAAGAAAAAATAAAGATGAAGCTAATTTGAGAAAATAAATAATAGACAAAATACTATCTATGCAAAATTAATAGAATTAAGATAGTTTTAATTGATTAAAATATTTAAATTTGATTTATAATATATTAAAATTCTAAACTACAATAAATTTAATTTTATGGAATTTTGAGTTCATTTTTTTGCTTTTGCAAATCCAACTTAATCTTTATCTCTGTCGAAAATACTATAATACTTTCTAAGAAAAATGTCACCTAATATCCAAGCTGGTCCTTAAGGTTATTAAATATCTAATGGTATGAAGGCTGCTATGCAATCCCAATTATTAACTTCAATTAAAGTTTCTAATAAGATGAGAAAGATTGTTTACATAAATCATCTCCATCATTTAATTCTGGTAATTAAGCACCATCAAAATTAGTAGGCTTAATATATTCATGAGGTTCTAAAGTATAATCAATATTATCAATTTAAAATGTAATTATTGGTAGAGTGTTGATTTCATGACAATGAGACCTAACATTCAATTCTCTTAATAATATTCTTAAATCATCAAAGGGTCCACTCATAATTGATGAACCAGTATCAACTACTAGTCTACATGAATGATTGCATAAACCTATATCTTTATTATCAACTAGAATGTTATCAGCTTTGATCATCCAATAATATTTATCTATAACATTATGATAATGAATATCTCCATCAACATGAGATGGATTGTATCCTCCCATAGTAAATTCACTATGAGAGATATCATTAGCATCTTTGGCAAAATAAAATGCAAATTGATTTCTTTCTAAAACATTTTATTTCATCATGTTATCAAAAACTGGATTAAAATCTATAGGAGCCATCTTTGGATAAGCTAAACCTAATATACCATCAAAATCCAAATCTCTAAATATAGATCCATTTTCACTGATGATTTCTGCTAAATTTTATCTTGGTAAAGTGACATCTCCAAAATATATTGTATCAGCATTAACAATCCCTTTCAAATTTCCACTACCAAATTCTACATTTAATTCTTAATTTAATGATATAAATGACTCACTATCCTCATGTTTATATTATTTATGTCTTAAACAACCTTCTTCTTAGCATCTATTTGAATCTATCCATAAGTTAGCACTACCAGTATCCAATACAACTTTAAAAGTATTATCTGCTGTTCCTATTCCTATATCAGCAGTATATTAGATGTTCTTATAATTATGCATTCTCATATATTATGGACCCTACTTTGAAATTTAAACAAATGAAGAATCTTTTAATTTATTCTAATGAATAGCCACAAGTTTGTAAAAGCTTTATTTGTCATACACCTTAGTTTCTTTTTCCTATAATCGAATATGATAGACCTTTTTGGTATCTGGTTCTAAGAATTTCTGATTGTTTTCACTTATAATCAACAATCCAATATTACATATTTATAGATTAAGATACAAAAGCCATTAGACATAAAAGTTAAAAAGTGTTTATCATTTCAAATAACGATTTTGATAAATTAATAAATCATATATAAATTAACTCATGAAAGCATTAATTCTTGTGGGAGGATATGGAACTAGATTAAGACCACTTACATTTAAATGTCCCAAACCTCTTGTTGAATTTGCAAATAAACCAATTCTCATGCATCAAATTGAAGCATTAGTATTTATTACTTAAAACCTTAGGTAAAAGTTGGAGTGTAAGAAATTATTTTAGCCATCAATTATCAACCAGACACTATGAAGGAATAAATTAATAAATTATAGGATCTTTATAAAGTCAAAATCATCTGCTCTTAAGAAACAGAACCTTTAGGAACTGCTGGTCCTATTAGACTTGCTAAAGATCATATTATTAAGGATAATCCTGATGGTTTGTTCTTTGTACTTAACAGTGATATAATATGTGAATTCCCACTTGATAAACTGTTGCAATTTCATAAATAGCATAATCATGAAGGGTTTAAAATATTTATATTTATAGAACAATATTCGTCAATGAAGTAGATGATCCATCAAAATATGGAGTCATATTAGCTGATGAAACAGGTAGAATTAAAGATTTCATTGAGAAACCTTAAGAATTTATTAGTAATAAGATTAATTCTGGACTCTATTTATTTAATATCAGCATGATTGATAGGATTCCTGTAAGAAATATCAATATTTAATTAGTTAAAACCAACATCTATAGAAAGAGAAATCTTTCCAATAATGGCTAAGGAAGGATAATTATATCAATATATACTACCAGGATTTTGGAAGGATGTGGGATAACCTAAAGATTACTTAGCAGGAACTGTTCTCATTTTGGAAAGTTATAAAACACATACACCTGATGTATTAGCAAAGGGTAACAACATTGTAGGAAATGTTTTAATTGATGCTTCTGCTTAAATTGATCCTAATGCTGTAATTGGACCTAATGTAATAATTGGACCAGATTGTTAAGTTAAAGAGGGAGTGAGATTGAAGAATTGTGTTCTTTTGAAAGGAGTGATAATCAATGCAAATAGTTGGATTAATGAATCAATTATTGGATGGTCATCTACTATTGGTAAATGGGTTAGAATAGAAGGTGTTTCTGTTTGTGGTGAAGATGTCTAAGTAAAAGATGAAGTCTATATAAATCAAAGTTTTATTTTACCACATAGAGGTATTACAAGTAACATCTATAACAAAAATACAGTTATAATGTGAAATATTATATTCAAAAATATATTAATGTATTTTAAATAGAACATTTGGTACTACCCTATATTTAATAAATAAAGTATTAAATTTATAAATGTTTATGTATTTATAACTCATACAAGAACAATTCCTATCTCTTCTGGTTTAAGCATATCCTTTTCTAATTTCCAATTATATAAATAATAATTTAATTATCCATCTCCTGAACAAAACATTAATTCCTAAAATTATTGATAACGTAAATACCTTTAAAAATTTTTCATTATCCATAATATCTAATGCATTAAAAACATCAAAACCTTCATTTTTAGCTAAAATCAATGCATCATACATTAATTATACAATAGGTGTTTAAGTTGCAACATTATAATAAGAATATGCAGCCTTAAAAGATTAGTTTATTTATTACTTTTAAGTGTGTATGTTTAGGATTATTTATCACTTAACTTGGTAAATTATAAAATGACAAAAAATCTGTAACAATACCTTATTCCTTTTCTACTACATATGTACTAATCACATCTTTTCTAGGTAAAAACCAATGTTTCACTTCTTCTTCTGTATATTTAAAATATAACTTAAAATTTCTAAATAAATTGATTTTATTTTACTTTAAATATTCATTTAATAATTTAGTAACCTAAGCTACATCTTTCTTTTTCATTGGTCTAAGTCCAGGAGTCTTTGGTTCTTCAGGTAATTTATACAACTTTTGTTATCTTGAGATTGTCTATCTTGCTGATAATGAAGAGAATCCAACTTCAATTAACTTCTTTGCATTCAAACTCCTATGATAATATCTAGTTTATGAAATTGGTGTTGGGACAACAATTCCTGCTGTATAAACAGCTTACCACATATTCTTGATATGTACTCTTCTAGTAATTTCTTTTATTAAAACAGGTGCTAATCTATTAGATCTTATTTTTTTATGGACACATAAGAAATTAATTTCTGTCATCTTCACCTTATTTTATTAATTTTCAATATAAAGTGTTACTGGAATACCTGATATGAATCCAACTAATTTCTAATTGACTCTTACACCAACCAACCAATCAGCATATTATCCAGGAGGTAATAATGCCCATCTCAAAAATTCTATTGAATAATCAAATCTAAACATATTATCATCATCCTCAACATAATTTTCTTTCAATAAAGTGTATACCTAATTAATTTATATTTCTTACTTATTGTGCTTATTCTTCATTTCTTAAATCAACATTAAACCATTCATATTTTTCAATTAAGTTAAATGGATCCTTTCTGACTTCAGCCAATACTCCAAGTTGAATGGGTCCAGGTTTTAATTTATCCATCTCATTAATATTGGGCATAGGTTGAGTTTACCAAAATTGATGAGGTTTATTTAATTTGTCAATTAATTATTAGTTATATTAAGTATTTTTCTTTACTACTACTTATTATTACTAATAAGGTTAGACTTCTACTTCTTCTTCACTTGATTCTTATTCTTACTTTTCTTTTTGTTGCATGTTAATATTAAAAATTAAATATAATTATATATTTAAGAGTCCTACAAGGAATTTATATGATTTAAATTAATTATTTATATAAATTTCTTTAGAAATTTCTATAATTAATATATTCCATTAAGAATCAATATTATTATTGATTAAATAAATAAAATAAGATTATTTACTCTTTTTTATTGGAACTTAAATCCTATTTGAATTATACAAAGCAGTGTTAAAAATAATTTTTGATGTTAAATATAAAAGTTATATTTAAACATCATCAGACGTAAAAAATAGTTTAAGTTTATTTCATAATAAAATTTGTAAACTATTTAATTTCTTCATTTAAATTACTTAGTGTTTATTTATTCTAATCAATATTTATAAAATGAGTTACTGACTCTTATTATAATCTCAAAATTATGGGTTCTATTGAATAAATTTTCTTTAGTTTGTCACAATAGCATAAAATTTAATATAGTATTGGTTAAATATCAGATAAGTATATTATTTCTATTGAAATATTTGAGATCGAATTAAATTAACTCTCAACTTAGGCAGATTCTTAGGAATAAATGTAACTAAATAATGTGAAATAATTAAAATTAAAATGAACTTATGAATTTTTCAAGAGCTGCTTTTATAAAACTGATAATTTAATTATAAAATAATTTAAGTTTAGAATTAGTTTTTGGGTGGTTAAATACTGCACGCATTATTTATTAAATTTAATAGAAACAAATTATATACTGTAATGAATAATAATCTTTTATAAATATTTAATAATGGCTTTGAGTATTTAAAAGGTGATTAATTTCTGCTGCAAAAATAATATATTAAAACTATTTATCAAATCTAATGAGTAAAATCGTAAACATAAGTAAAACATCCTCTCAGTTTGAAAGTTCTTCGCATAACTATTAATCCTAAAACAATCAAGGGAAATTTTAAGTAAAATTTAATGGTTTTATTTTTCAGTAGGATTTCTAATAAATGGAGAGTGAAATTAAGTATGACGGAGGGGATACTTATACATAGTAGTATTCAAATATAGGAGGAGAAATTAAAAAATAAGTAAAAATAGTCATAATTGTCAGTTTATAAATTAGAGTAAAAATGACCATGAAACCATACAATTCGATTGTAACTAACTATAAAATGGTTAATCTTCTCATTTGAATGGAAATGTATATTGTGTTATAATAATATTTATAATCAGGTTTCATCTATGAGGTATAATGGGATGGAAGAAAATGGATAAAATGAAGTAGGAATGCAAGTCTAAGGTCAATCTTAGCTAAATGTATAAACATCTTCTGTAATTTTAATCCTAATTATAGAGTACTTAATAGACAAGTTATTAAACCCAAACTATAGTAACAAAAACAATAACAACATCATAACATAGAATATCCAAATCAGAAGATTAAGGATAAGTATAAATAGTATATATATATATCTAGTTTGAAACTGTCCAATATGAAATGATGAATGGTTAAGGTAGTATTGAAGGAGAAGCCTAAGAAAGTGCATCTGCTGTATTTATATATAATTAACAAATTAATAGTTGTATAAATATGGTGGCTACAATCTTAAAGCTGATCATGCTAAACTTGGAGGAAAGTTAATGCTTAGTAAATATAATTTTTCAGATGCTTCTTTAAAGGTTAGTATATTTTAATTAGATATTAGGAAAAATAATTTAAAAGTTCAGCAGGTAAAGTTTAGATGGCATGCGATGTTGCTATGGCTGCTGCTCTTAAAAAATAAGAAGAGTAAACATCTGCAAATGGTGCTATTGCAAATTGGGAGTTATAAATGAAATCAATGGCAGAATTAAAAGCCTAATATTAATTATCCGCTAAAGTTACATTAAAATAGCGATCTCATCTAATGTATGGATATGGCTTTCGAAGTAAAGATGGAAATCCATAACAATGTGAAGATGATGATAAGGAGAAATAAAAGGAACCTATGAAATTGGCTGTTTGTGATGCCGAATGTATAGAGAAGAATGCTCCATAGGATGCAGAAGAATTCTCTAAAAAGAAGAAACCAGATGTAATAGAAGAAAAAGCATAAGAAATACTTTTTATACCCAGAAGTGAAGATTTTATAAGATTAGTTCCAAGAACTTAATAATAAGTTGTTTATCCAGTTAATTCAGTAAGAAGCATTCTTATGCCATAAGTAATTTTAAAATTAAACTTTTTAGGTTGCTAAACAATCAATACGAACTAAATGTTCAAGTGTTAGATAACCAGTAATAATATAAGAAGAAGTTACACCTACAATTATATAAAGAACATATGGAGCTCCATAATCTTTAAGACATTAAGAGTCCTTTTTTACTGTCTAATCTGTATAATAATAGTTGGTGGCAGTCTAACCGTAGGTTGTTTAATAATAAGCTATTATCTAAGTTCAAGCTTAACCTATTATTTAATAATAAGTTGTGTAAGTTTAAGAGATGCAACCAGTATAATAAGTTATTATGGTCCAACCTACTTAAAATGTTGAAACATATTCACAATAGCATATTCAAATTTAATAGCCTCATCTAATTGGTTAAACTGTATAATTAGTAGGCTAATAAACTTAATATGCAAATACTTAAACTGTTTAAATGATGACTCAATAACCAAATTTAGTTATTGCTTAACCCTAATAAGTAGCATCAGTTGCACAACAAAGAGTATTAATGTAGGGAATATAATAAGAGATGGTTTAATAAGTGGCTGTACAATAATAATAAATAGTCACACATACATAATTAATTTAATAAGATGCAACATCACCAATCAGATAACACTAAATTATGTAATAACCTTAAATACTCATGTAACCATCATAATAATAATAATAAATTATGTTAGTTTCATAATAACCCATATTATAATAATAAAATACTTAAATTCAATAATCTGTTTATTAAATATAACCATAATAAACTATTTAATAAATCTAACAAATCCATTAAGTAAATTATCATTATATACAACTATAGGTTACTTCTCCCTTGAGATAATAACATTTGGTTTTATAGACATAGATACCATAAAACTATACAACTTAACCTTTTGAAGTTTTGCAATCCAATTAATCCCCCAACACTATTCCAATCAGTTAATAGTAATTCAATTATTAATGTATCCTCTAAAAAGTGTGAGAATCCCATTATATATTTATTCAAATATCATCAATTAATATTTCAATATATATAAATAACAACTCCATATAATTTATGGATGAAAGATATATATAAAATTATTTTGAAGAATTAAAATAATCTCTATAGATATTAATAATGTTATAAGTTGAAACCACAAACTTTATACGGAGGTATTTAATTGGAACATTTTTATACTTGAAAAGTTTTACGTTTAATTTATAAGGAAAAAAGTAAAGCTTAATTAATAGTTTTCAATCCTCTCACATTTTAAATAAATAATAAAGTAAGTTGTTATATTTTGAAGTTTATCAAGAAGATATTTTAGTGCCTGCTTAATACTAATTTTATCTAATTGTTTTGATAAGCAATTTTTCATTTAACTAGATTCTTATTATTAATTTTAATTACTCTAAGGTATTTTATCTTACTTAGATCTATAAAATCTTCCTCTATATATATTTATTTAGATTTTATAGTAATTTCTAATTGATATATAATAAAAAGATCCTTTTTGAATAATTAAATCAAGGCTATTTTATTAAACTTTTAATTTATTAATAAAGAAGAAAACATAAATATCAATATCCTATTTTGTATGGAAATTATAGAAGTAAATTATAATTTTGATACAAAACATTAAAATGCTGATTGTATGAAATAATTGATAAAATATTTACCTTAATAAATTTTATCAAATTTATGATTGTTAAGAAAAGAACTGTGAATAATCTCATTATACAAAAGAGATAAGTTTAATTTTATAATAAATTTTTAAGATTAAAAGTTAATATCATTTAGAATTTATCCGTTGGTCATTATGTAAATATAAATTCAAATTTATTAATATAACTAATGAATTATAAATATAGGGATGCCCCATCCTTTTTGAATAAATACTTATAGAAAGATACAAATTCAAAGAGACCTTTTGAAAGTCAAAATAAATCCTATTAAAAATATGATGCATCTCCATTAATAAAGCAACCTTTGAAAAAAACATTAGAATTAAATTTTTCTAGTTTGGAAGAGCAATCACTCAAAAAATAAACTGTCTTACCTAATTATGAACCCACTAAATGTTCATCAGGTAGAAATGGAATAATTAGAGCTTATGCTGCTAATACAAATTAAGGAATTGTTAGAGATTATAATGAAGATAGAGTCTCTATAATTTTGAATATAGTTAAACCATAAAATAGAGCAACAGAAAATTGGCCAAAATGTTCATTTTTTGGAGTTTATGATGGACATGGAGGAGCAGCTTGTGCTGACTTTTTAAGAGATAATTTACATTAATTTGTAATAAAAGAACCTGAATTTCCATGGAATCCTGTAGGAGCCATAAGAAAAGGATTTGAAGCAGCAGAAAATCATTTTTTAGCTTATGCATTAGATTAATATTCAAAAGGAATCCAAGAAAGAAGTGGTTCATGTGCTATAGTTTGTTTAATTGTTGGAGATGTTTGCTATGTAGCTAATGTTGGAGATAGTAGAGCTGTACTAAGTTCTTAAACAGGGAAAAGAGTAGCAAATTTATCAATTGATCATAAACCAGAAACAGAAGCAGAGAGAATCCAAAGGGGAGGAGGGAAAATATATTAAACTTAAGGAATTAATGAAGAAGGAATATAAGTTACTGGACCAGTTAGAGTTATACCAGGACGTTTATCAGTTTCAAGAACTTTTGGTGATATAGAAGCTAAATTTGAATAATTTGGTGGAAATTCAAATGTTGTTATATCTGAACCAGATGTCAAAATATTTAAAATTAATTAAGATCATGATTTCATTGTTTTGGGATGTATGTAACATTAATATAATTTTAGGTGATGGTATTTTTGATAAGATGTCATCAGGAGAGGTTATTAATATCATTTGGCAAGATATTTAAAATAACAATAAATCTAATTTACATTCAGTATTATCGACTGCAGTTGATTCTGTATTGAAAGAAGCTATTTTAAAAAAAAGTAGTGATAATGTTACTTTATTAATTATTGCTTTTTAAATAAATTCACAAAAAGAAGAATAGAAAGAAATAAAATGTACATATAGTAATTCTGTTGAAAGAATTGAAGAGACTTATCATATAAATAGTAGACCAAGAATAAGGTATTATATAAATGTATATAAAATAGTCAGCAAATTCCAAAAAGAAATGATGAAAACTTTTCATAATTTAGTAGTCTAAATAATTGCAATCAAAATACTTCCATAAACAATAATAATAAATCTGCTTTAGTCTAAAATTTTTAGAATCGAATATTAAAATAATAATTAAACAAAAAATCGTGTTTGGATGAATAAACAAATAAAGTAAAAACTAGATATATCATTTGATAATAATTAATTAATAACTAATTAATTTAAATTTACAATCATTTTTTAATTTAAATAAAATTTATCCATTTTCTTATTAGATTCTTTTATCAATCATACAAAGATTATTAATAACTATAGAAATTAATAGTATTGAAATTATTTGAAAGATTTAAAAGAAAAATGAACTTTAAAATTTACTATTCTCAGGATCAGAATTTGATTTAAAAATAATAGAATTGAAGACCAAAAAATAATTCAATTTCTGATTCTTAAAGTTCAAAATCTGATATTTTTATAATAAATTTGGAATAATTAATCAGTATGATTAATAATAATATTTGAACATAGACAATATTCAAAATATTTTATCATATTATATGAAAAGATTAAAACTATTTATAATAATGCTAAATTTTATAGTTAATTATAACAATACTAATAGTATTTATTGGATAATAAATTTATTAATTATTATTTTATACATTAATTCTATGAGAAAATAATTATCATTTTCAATAGTATTCTTTATTAAAAAAGAATCTGGTTAGTTAGTGAAAAAATAATTAAAAGAAAAAATTCTAAATTTTGTAATCATAAATTGAAGTTTCATAATTGAATAAAAATTCTTAATTAAAAATACTATGCTTTTATTATATTAGATAATTCATAAATTTATACTAGACATACTCTACTTAACTTAAACCCAGAATAACAATCAGCTTTTTACTTGATCCCAGATTTATTCATTAGGAATAATAAAAATACAAAAACAAACAAAGTTAATACAATTTTGGTTTTATAATAAATTAAAATACAATTTACACATATAAAGAAAATAATGAATAAAATCAAATATCGAATGAGTGTCTTTAATAGAGATTATTTTATGTTTATAGATCATAAAGGATTTCTATATTTAGAAGAAACTGAACCTAAAAACTTTACATCATGTATTAAGGATGTCAGATTTTTTGTATTTTTTAAGAAATAATAATAGTAATTCTTTTATAAGAACTTGACTAAAAATAAGACTGGAAGACATGCAGATTATAGATATGTATCTAAATGTTGGGGAGAATTCAATTTTGTTAAAGTATAATCCACTCCAATAATATATAATGATATTTAACTTGTAGATAATTAATGGAAAATAGTAATATAAATGATATATATATTAGATAGCTTAAAATGGATATTCAGAGAACTTTGAAGCAAATTAGTTGTTTATAAAGGATAATTTACTTTATTATAAAGTAAGTCTAAATGATCTTGAATTTGGAATATTATCAACTGATCTAGCTATCAAATTAGGAGATAATATTAATGAATACAATACTTTTAAATGGGATAATAATGTATATTAGTTATGAATATATAATATATTAATAATTATAATCTTATTCATTTATATAAGAATCTAGTTATTCTAAAATTATATAATAAGTATATTATATTCAAATTATACAGTTGTATCTTATATTCTTTAATAAATTTAATTGCTAGATTAGATTCATAATTTTTAAAGTATATTTATAAAATCAAGAAACATAAATCATAGAGATAATAAAATCTAAATAATTTAATTTAAATGAGAATTACATTTAATAAATATCATTTCAATAATTTTGGCAGGATTTCTTCTGATTTTCCTTTTATTTGATAAGTATTTCCAACTTCAATTATAGGTTCTGGGTTAATCTCAATTATAATGGCCTTTTTTTTAATAAATTTGCAAACAGTTGATTTTGCACATCCGGTTTCAAGCATAGTACCCACTACAATGATTGTATCATAGTTATCATACTTTTCTTATAACTCTTAAATTCTACAATTTTCATTAGTATATGATTCATCAAAAAATAAAATATGAGGTCTTGCATCTTCTCCACATTGAGGACATTTTGGTCTTAAGTTCTTAGTAAGATCTGGCATATCATAAAGTGTGGCTAATTCATCTTTTTTGAGAGTACATTCTTTCATGCATCTCATATATTTGATATTACCATGTATTTCATAGATTGATTCATAATGGCCATGTTTGATTTATTTTTAAGGTAGAATAGAAGTAAGAATATTATCAATATTTTATGATACAATTAAAGTATTTGGATTCTTCTTTTTATAATTGGCAATTGCTATGTGTCCTGCATTAGGTTTTTTATTAATTAGCATCTTTTAAAAGTCTTTATGCCATTCCCAACATAAATCTGGATTATTTGTTAAAAATTCATTTGTCAAAACCTTTTGGCATTCAAATGTATCTTCTCCTTTTGTCCAATATCCATCTTTGCCTCTAAATGTTGGTATTCCACTTGCATAACTTAAACCAGCTCCACATAATATTAATACATTTTTAGTAATTAATTTTGATGCTTATTCAACAGTAACTTCTTGAGCAGTTTTAGGATTTTATTCATCTGATTTAATATTATTCGCTCCCATAGATCTTCCAATATTTTCTAATAATTTATCCATAGCATCACTGAACTATTTTTTAAATTTATCTATATTATCAACAGTTTATCTAGCTTAAGTTTTTGCTTCATCAAGATTTTTGAATGTTATCTCTAAGTTTGCTAAAGTTTGTTTTGATCTTTCTTAAGTTTCTTAAATTTCTTTGGATATTTTTTCATACTATTCCTTTTCAATTGCACTTTTTCTATTGTATTCTTCCCAATCAAATTTTTAATATGGTTTTGGTTCATAATTGTCCATTTTCTTTAATTAAAATTATTCTTCATATGTAAGTAATATATTTATCATACTAGATGCAGAATTGAACAGTATCTGATGAATACTATAACTAATGAAAATATAATACTTATAGGTTGGTTTCTTTTTTTACAGAATTATCAAACAAATTACCAAGCTTTTAAATTGTAAATTAAGTGAATATAATTAGATAGGCACAGATAGATAATTAATAAAATAGATTAATAGATAGTATATGTAATTTATATTAATTTTTTCTAACCACATTAATTTTTACAATAGTAATTATTTACAAAACCTTTGATTTAGGAAAATTAATTTCAAAATTGTTATTTAAAATTAAAATATTTTATAAAATGACAATGATAGTATTATAATTCTTTGATTTTCAATTTATTCTTTTATAAGAATAATTATTTATTTAAACTATTAACTTATTAAATGTAATAAGAGATTTACCATTAACTTTCTCTAAATAATGATTGATTCAAGAAACTTAAAACTATTATTTATTTTACAATGAACATTTATTTTATTTGAAAATGGATTAATGTAGATATATTTTAGCTTCTGTCTAATATCAAATAACATGAATTTTTCATCTAATAAAGGAATTCTAATAAAACTATTATATATATTCCATTTATTAAAATATAAAAGAAAAATACTATTTTAAATCTTTAACTGTAATTATAATTTCAAGATTAAAAAATATTTTTATATTCTTATACTATGAAGTTTTAAATTATTGATCACAATTTTACCATATATCATACATTTAATGATTTATAAAATGGATAGATGATATAAAAAAAAGAATTTGAGTTGAATTTAGAGATTTATATTTTTATTTATGCCTTGTTATCTTCAAGTAGAAATAATAATTAAGTATTAGCAGGACATTAGATGGAAATATAGAAGTTAAAAAGGGAACTAAGTAGAATTTATAAATTTTGAATGAGAACAGAGTTTTTATTTAAAATATATTTATTTATAATTATATTTGGAAATAGTAGAATGAGTCGATAAATTTATGTAGGAAGATTGGGATCTAAAATAAGGCGGGAAGATTTATAACAGGAGTTTGAGAAGTATGGGAAGATTAAGGATATTGATCTACGAAGCACTCATGCCTTCATTGAATTTGAAGCTTCAGATGAGGCTAAGTAGGCAATATAATAAATGGACGGGCGAAGGATTAGTGGTGATCGTGTCACTGTTAAACAAAGAGGTAGGATGACATTTGATCGTGTGATGATAAGATGATCGACCTTCAGGTGTAAGAGGACCAACATCCAGAGATGTGTGCTTCAATTGTGGACGCAAAGGCCATTGGGCAAATGAATGCAAGGAAGGTTAAGCTATTGTATTATAATAAGGCGATTTGCGAGAAACATGCTACAGATGTTACAAGAAAGGCCATATCAAAAAAGAGTGTCCTATGTCAAGAACTCCTAGTGATGCAAGAAGGTAATGTATGTTACAAAAGAATTAAGATAAAGAAGAGATAGAAAAAGAAGAAGATCATCCTCTTCATCGAAATCTTCTTCATCTTCATCAAAATCTAGAAGAAGAAGCAGAAATTTCAAAAAAAATAGATAAAATAGAAGATAATCTAGAAAATCATCAAGTGAAAGTAGAAAATCAAACTCTTCATAAACATCAAGAAGTTCAAGGTAATCAATAAACCCATTATCATAGTAAAAATTCATGATAAAAAAAAAATACACAAATTATATATATATATATATGTTAAAAAATATTTTGCAATTATAATA
Source organism: Paramecium primaurelia (assembly GCA_905182975.1). Taxonomy (NCBI): domain Eukaryota; phylum Ciliophora; class Oligohymenophorea; order Peniculida; family Parameciidae; genus Paramecium; species Paramecium primaurelia. Next base: position 894,929 of record CAJJDM010000001.1, read on the forward strand.
TATTATTGATTGAATTTGAAATACAATATTTAGAATATACTTTAGATTAGAATAAAGTAACTTGATTCTTAATTTATTAATTTCTTATTAGAACCTTTTTAGTAATTAATATCATCTTCAAACCTTATTAATAAAGAATATATTTATTCTTATATATAAATTCTAAATGCTTTATATTCAGATTTATTAACTTTATAAATTATATTCCATTCTTATTTAAATCATATAAGGTTTTTGATTGATTTCTGTTCTATTAAGTATGATATTTTTATTAAAATTAGTTATGCTGATTATCTATGATTTAAATATTGAAGATACTTATTTATCCTTTGTATGCTATTGTTAATATACAAAATTACACATTTAGACGAAGAAATTGAATGTAATTTGGTTGATTGATAAAATTTATAATTTCATTATATATGTATTTGATTTTTCGAAGAATTTTGACTGGATTGTTTAAGCTATTGTCAATTATTAGATGTCTCAGATCAACTATAGTTCAATACGTTGCATTCAACCCCCCAGAAGTAGGTTATTTAATACGAAACAGAAATGAAGTGATAAAAACACTTACTCTCTCTCCAATGCAAGAAGAGAGATCTAGGACTTTGGATGAGCCACAATCACCGTTAATACAAGTCAAACAACCAATTAGATAGTCACATCAATTAACTAAAGAACATCTTTCCATAATCTCACCAAGAATAAAATACTACAACACACTATAAAGTGCAGAATATAAGTAACAATTAAGAAATCCAAAGAATTAGCAGTATGAACAATATAATACATAAGTTAATATCCCTCACAAGAGTTTAATTTTATAAGCAATGAATTGAAAGCTATGGAGATTGATAATAATCCTGGATTGCCTATTTCTAGCTATGTTTTAGAGTCAAAGTCTGGCAATTTGATTGCGTCTATTTATATTGAATTTTAAAACAGCGAATAGATTATTCTCTATAGTCATGGCAATTCTACAGATATCGGTTTGATGTTTGATACATATGTTGATATCGTTATGGAGTGTAAAATAAACCTATTCTCCTATGATTATTCAGGATATGGATAAAGCACTGGTTATCCTACTGATATAAACTTACTATATGATATTGAATCAGCTTACATCTTTTTAGTTGATCAATTGTAATTTGAACCGAGGAATATAATAATATATGGATATAGTATAGGATCTGGACCAAGTACTAACTTAGCCTCAAGACATAATGTAGGAGGATTGATTATTCATTCTGGTTTATCAAGTGGACTAAGAGTAATTGACCCTACAATTAATCAAACATCATATTATGATATTTTTCCTAATCTTGATTACATAGTTGATGTGACAGCCCCAGTATATTTACTTCATGGAGGAGCTGACTCTATGATTAATGTTGTTCATGCTGAATAATTGGCTTAAAATACTAATCATTTATTTTCTGTTTGGCTAGTTGAAAATGGAGGCCATGGAGATATTGAATAATAATGGAAGGAATTATACTTTAAGAGATTATAAAGATTTTTACAATGTATATTAAAAGTTATTTTAGATTGTTAAACTGCATATGTAACAAAAACACATTAAAAATTAAATAAAAGAACAACTGAACATATATATGATGAATGTAACTTTGAAAAAGAAATCTTTTAAATAAGTCTACTAGAAATGTGAATAAATAGATGATATTCAATTGAAATATTGTTATTATATATTATATTATCATTTAAGTTTAAAATTAAATATTTTTTAAATATGAAGTTCTTAATACATTTTAATATCTATATTGAAAATAGGTATTTCATATTTTAATCATTTGAATTTGCTATTAATTATATGATAGATGTAATATTTAGAACATTAATAATATTAAGAATAAAAATAACAATTTGTAATAATATTTTTGGAAAATGATACTATATATTATCAAGACGTATCATTGGTCTCATCTTCTTCAATTATCTCACCTAATAGAGTCTAATATATACCTTCCTCTTGTTAATAACCTTCTCCGTCTTCACCTTCTCCTTCCCCTTCTTCTTCTAATTAATTAGGATCAATTCCAAACAAGTGTAAGTTTTACTATATAACTTATTATTAATTATACACTAAATATTTCTCTGAATTGATTATTCTCATTTGCTAATTTTTCATTTTCTTCCATAATGACTTATTTTTCATCTAGCATATGTTAATATAATTATTTGAAATTCTCTATTAACTCTTCTAGTTTCTTGATTTCTTAATCCTTTTACTCTATTTAAGCTATGATTTCTTCTTTATCACCTTCTTATCCATCTCCATTTTAATTGCCTTCTCCTTTTTATAATTATGTTTGTAATTATTCAATAATTTAATCTTTCATATTGATATCATTTGCCATTTCTTCCATTTTAGCTTATATATCTTCTAGATTATAATTCTAAAATTCTTAAGCAATTTCATCAATTTATTATTGCTTCTCATTTATAGTTTATTCCATTTCTTGCATTTATTTTTCATATTATTTTTTTTGTTGATCCAATTTCTTTTAAGTTTAAGATTCAGCATTCTTTAATTATTCTTTCAATTTTTTAACATCTTCAGTCAATTATTAAGTTTTTTTCTTTTCTTCAGCTCCTTCCTTTTTTAAATCATTTAGTTTTTTCTCAAGTTCCTATTAAGATGCTTTGCTAAAAAATTAAATAAATACTATTTACATTTTCTTCTCAACTTCTTTATTTATTGAATTTAATTAATCCTAAGCTTATTTTAGTTCTTTTTTAAGTTATTGGCATGTATCTTACTCCTCTTTCAATTAGTTATTTAAGGAATTTTTTTAATCCTATATTACATAATGATACATTAATTACAGAATTTTTTTATGAACTATTGTATTGCTCTTCCTCTTTTTAATCATATCTTGGCTTATTGTTTGATCTAGTGCCAGAGAAATTAATTTCTCTTGTAGCTGGTTATTGAAGTGGTTTTCCCACATTTGTAATAGGCTTCTAAGCAAATTAAGATGGTTCTTATTTAGTTGTGGCTGCAAATTTAAATTGTCCCTAAGATTATTATGACTGTTATGATTATTATGACTGTTAAGGTTATTATGACTGTTAAGGTTATTATTTTTTTTGAGCAATTTGAGTATTTTCAAATTTATTTCCTTAGTTTGTTTAACCTGCTGATTGAGGAGCTTTTTAATACATTTCTATGATATATTAAATTTGCATTATTACCTTAATAAGGAATGATTTCTGTCTTATGTTGCTGACCAATAGGTCCTTATCTATTATGCACCTGTGAATCACAGCTGTAACATAATCTGACAACTTAGCCAATTTTACACTATTGACATTTTATTGTTGCTGGTCTTTGATTACATTATAAACATTTAACAAAGAGGGAGCTCATCCAAATTTGAATTAATAAAATTAATGATATTTTTAATACAATAAACAAATTTAACCAAATGAGCTTAAAACAAAGAAAAAATATATTAAAATATAGTAAAGATTTCTAAATTGAAATTTAATTTAACAATCTACACACATATTCAAAATTAATCAATTTAACAATATAATAAGTGAAAATTAATAAAAATTTCTAATTTCTTTTTATTTGAACAATTTAAGGTTATTATCAAAAAAATTGATTGTAATTTGATATTGATTGTCTAATCCTTTTAATAATTAAATAAACTAATTATAATCAAGAAACTTAATTATTTGAAATTTCTATATTTTTAATTAAGAACTAGTAATTTTACATATATCATTGAATTAATTAAAAATAATCAAAATATTTTTTTTATGATTATTCTAATGTCATTAAATTTTGTGTGATCGCTTATAAATTATTAATTTTTATAAGATAATTAAATGAAAATGGCTAATTTTTATTGCTTTTTATAATATTTATCTAAAGTATAATTTCAATATCAAATAATTTAATCGTTTTTAAAATTAGCAAAAAATGATTCTCCATTAGGTTCTGTTATTTTAGCTTCTCCATTTAATTTACCTTCCTCCCATTCTCCTTCAATAGATCTACCATTCATTTAAATAAATTTTCCTAATCCATGTTTTTTATCATTCTTAAAATGTCCTAGATGATGAATTTAATTATTATACCTATATATTTATCTCCATTTGGGTATCTCATTTCACCTTTACCATTCATTAGATTATTTTTCCATTCTCCCCCATAAGTTCTACCATCATTCCATTTATATTCTCCAATCCCCTCGTAACGATCTTCAACAAAATTTCCTTTATATTAAGAATTATCTGAATATTTAACTAAGCCTGATCCATGCTTACGTCCATTTTTAAATTATCCTTCATAAGTAGTACCATTACTCTTTTTTTCATAACCTTATCCATTCTTAATATAAAATATACTTACTTATAAATCATCTTCCCATCTTCCTATATAAGTCAACTCTTTAGTAACTAATGTTCCTTCACCATGAGATTATCCTAATCTCCATTCTCCTATATAATATTCTCCATCTGCATAGATAATCCTACCAAATCCATCATGTTTATTATGACACCAATGACCTTCATAAATTGAACCATCAGGATAATATTGAATACCTGCTCCATTTCTTTTTGATTTATACCATTGACCTTCATAAATAACAATTGAATGAATATCTCCATTTGGTTTGTAATTTACAATTTATACAGGTTGATAAATTGGATATTCAGAATCATAATTTAGTTTGATAGAGCCAAGTTATTGTCTAATTGATTCTGCTTTTTGATTATCTAATTTAGGAATCTCATGTAATTTCATTGCATCTGATGGTAAATGTTCATCTTCAATAATATTTCTGTTGCTTTAATCATCATCAAAACCCTAACTGACTACTTCTAGCATTTATTTTGTGTTTTAAAGTCCTTAATAATCAATTTGATCTGGAGTATAAATGTTTATTGGTATCTGATCAGGAACATATGCATTTTTTACATTACAACACTATTGTCCCATTTAGTTATAATAAAAATTAAGGATAGATATATATATATATATAATTAATGTAAAAATTAAGGAACATTTATAAGAATTTTTATGAAAATGTTGTAAAAGGAGGATAGAAAATAGATGCTCCTCCTAAATACAATTTTAAGGGATAGAAATAAGATTATAAAGATTTTTAAAGAGGTCCTCAGTTGACTAGAGAATAATTAGCTCAAAAGTAAAAGCATATATAATATGATAGTTAAAAGTTAGATGAAGAATTGAAACCATAATCAAGAGAATTAAGATTGAAAAATGCTTTCTATTTTTGTATCTATATGGGATGGTTTGCTGGAGTAATATTGTTTGTAATGTATCGTTTGGGAAGTGATGAAATTGGAGATATGGAAAGATCAGCTAAAGAAAGGTAGATATTTATATTATATTAAGAATTCGTTTACGTGAAAGCTTAAAGAAAGAAAACTAAAAATGATTTAAATATGGCATTCTTAATTTCACAATTAATTTTAAGAAATCTAAATTTTTATAAAAAAATTGTCAATTAATTATATAATAAACTAATCAAATGCCATAGTCTTTGCCTAAAATCTCATATTTCATTGTTTCTCCTTTCTATTTACTTATATACTATATATATATATATTAAATACTAAATCATAAAATATTTAGTTTTAAATTAGGCCATATATAAAATAATACTAATTTAAATAACTATTTAGTTTAATATATAGATTACAAAATATAAATGATTATCCTTTAATTATAAATAATTTTAATGATTAAGGCAATTCTTAAATATTTACTTTGTTAATTTTACTTAAATTAATATAATTTAGCTTAATAAATGAATAATATCACTGATATTGTGTATGAAAATGCATCTTTCTAGATGGTTTGTCAACGTAGAAATACTCGCAAAGAACTCACTTACTTTTTGTATGTAATAGATAACCATTTGATTTTGACTCAAGTATTTCTTAGGTAATATTAGAAAAGGAACTTAATTCCCAATAACCAAAATATGTTCTTGAAATTAATCTTTAACAAAAAATCTACTGGTAATAGGATAGACAAAAAATTACACAAATGGGATTTGAAAACAAAGATGAGGTTAAGTATTTTGATGGAAACTTTGAAGAATTTAAATAATTAAAGAGATTACTAAGAAATAGAGTAATGTATAGAGATGTGAGTGATTTCTATTTACCTATCAAATAAATAGGAAGAGGAGGTTCTTCAAGAGTATTCTATTATTTATTATATACAAAGGTTTATCTTGTAATGGATAAATGCGACAAACAAGAATTCGCATCCAAAAATGTTGAGAAGAGATATCTAAGAGAAGATGGAGGCTATGTATAAATATCTGTTTATAATCTAATTAGGAAGCTTTATTTAATGAAATTAATTTGATGGCAGCTCTTGATCATGAATATATAGTAAAGATGGAGGAAGTATATGAAGGAGAAACTACATTTTATCTTATATTAGAATACTTGAAAGGAAATTCTCTTCATGATTTGATTTCTAAAGGAATCATATAATTAGATTGGGATGAAATTAGGTCTATCATGTTTGTAATTAATTCAATTAAATCTTAAGGCTATTTTAACTGCAGTAGCTCATATGCATTCTTTGAATATAATGCATAGAGATTTAAAACCAGAAAATATTATGTTAAAAAAACAAAATGATATTCATGGAATAAGAATAGTAGATTTTGGATTAGCTACATGGCAAACTGCTGCAACTTATCCTTTTCCTAAATGTGGTACTCCTGGATATGTAGCACCAGAAATAGCCAATCTCAAAGATCTTAATTTTAAATATGATAAGATTTGTGATATGTTCAGCGTTGGTTGTATATTCTATAAATTGTAATATTATTCTAAACCTTAGAATTACATCTAAAGATTTATTTCCAGGAAATGATTATCATGAAATTCTTAAGTTAAACAAGAAATGCATAATAAATTTGGATACTCTTCATATATATTCAACTCCATAATTAGCTATAGATTTAATATCTTAAATGTTATAGGCTGTACCACATTAAAGGATTTCAGCATAATAAGCTTTAGATCATCCATTTTTTACTGGAACATTTATTGATAGAAAAATGAAATTTCAATCATCTAAAAAGTAAATTAATAATAATAGTAAACCTTGGTAAACATCAAATTTCAAAACTGAAAAATCTGATAGATTATAATTACCAGAAATCAAATAAAGATCTCGATAAAGAGATGATGATAATGAAGAAGAAGAAACATCTAGAATTAGAATTCCAACATTAAATAGTCCTAGATTAGCATAACATGCAAAAAAAAAAAATTTGGCTCTTAACGAATATTCACCGACTGATTTTCCTAAGAAAAGTGCATTTAAGAAGTTTTCCACTTAAGATTTTGATCCATTAACACCAGATACTTAATCACCTGATTCTGGAAGAATGAATTTTAGTAATAGTCCTAGACTCATTTAATAAAGTGTTATAAAAAGGAAATTCACATACTCCAAATTCAATTAATAAAGATAATAAGCCATATATGAAGTTGATGACGAATAAAAACATTGAATCTATTAATTGATGATTATTATGATCATTATGAAATCTTTTTATTGTTAAACCTGTAGTTTTTATAAATTTTTCAATTATGTTAATTATCTATAAATTTTAACATATACATTTATTTAAACTATAATTATTAATTCATTAAAATTATTTGTATCTTTAGAATAATAAAATTTTTAAAACTTTTTTATTTAATTTTCATTATAGTAATGAAATAATTTTAGAATTATATAATTAAATTATATTTTTATGTAATTTTATTTAAGAAAAACTTATTCATAGATAATATTATTTATAAATCTTCAATATTTTTGGAATTTCTAGCTATGTTCAATAGAATATCTATTTCCAAAAAATCTTTAGAATATTTATATTCTAAGTAGTATGTTTAAAATAAAAAAGATTTGTAAAATTGATATATTTTTCTAATAATTAAGATATTAATAATAGGATATAACAAAAAGTATTAAAAGATTATTAGAATGGCATAACATATTTATAAAAACTTATTAAATTTTTTTATCTTATTTAAAATATTAACAATTTACAAGTATGGGTACATCAATTTGTGTTAAAGGATCACAATAAACACAAGTGGAAATAAAAACAATATCATAACATTCAAATAAATTAAATGGCCCACCTAATTTATTTAGACCTACTCCCATTATCAGTATTTTGATAACTGATGAATAGGTTGAGAAGGAAGAATCTCTAAAAATTGAATTATCCCAATAATAAAATGAAAGACAAGTTGATCAACTATTCTTTTATACAGCTTAATAATCTGAAGAGATAGACAGTTAACAATAAAACCCCTGGATTAAGAAAAATTTTGCCATTGAAGCCATCAATGTATCCAAATTTAAAAATGATGATATGAATAATTCATAGAATGGCAATCTAAATAATTCTTTTGATCAAAAAAATTCATTCGCTGATACCTCCAAATAAAAGCCTATTCTAAGAAAAAGGAGTGGATAAGAGAGTTCAAATATTTCACTTTCAGCTGGCTCTCAAAGATCTATTAAGAAGGTTTCTTTTGATAAAAAATAACAAGTTTTATATACTAAATTTAAAAATTGAATCATATAAAGATACTTTTTGTTTAATTAATTATATCTAAAACCTTTATAAAATATCATAAAAATCAAAATAATGAACTAGCTAAATAATTTATGAATAGACATATTAACCAAATGTTATTTGTCAACTTAAACATATCTCAAAATATAATAAATTTAAAATACTTTTCATTCCTTAAGACCCTAAACAATCTTATATTTGCAGTATATTAAATAAAAGGATTGATATAAAGTATAAAATAACGCAAGCTACTGCAAATGCATAACTAGCCCCGTTTAAAATGCAAATAATAACAACTGCCAATTAAGGGAATATTCTACTTGTAATACTTAATGATTTCTTGTAAAATTCTTCTAATTTTGTCTAATATTGATTTTTAAACATACAGGTGGTTCTTTATTTTATTAAGCTACTGATTATAATTATCCAGAATTTGAAACATTTTAATCTACCATATGAATCTCTTATGCATCTCCTTATTATGAAGGAACTTAATATTTAACTGATGTGTGATTCGAATTCAAATTCTCAATATCTAAATGAATCTCCTTTTTCAATCTGAATTTAGCATAAACAGCAAAAAAAAAGAAAACAAATGCTAACAATAGCCAAAAAAATTCAATTATCTTGGCACAAGTCAAAAACTCATCGTTCATCTCGAAAATATATATTTATATATAAAATTAACTATAGTTGTTTCTAATTTTCTGAATAAATAAAAATGCATTATAAAATTATTTCATAAATTCTTAATCTCTTCATTAGTTTATTAAATAATAAACTTCAATAAACTCATTAATTATATGAGTTTTTATAATACAATATAGTAAATATGTTTAAAATTATAAAAAACCATTAAATTCTATTTATATTCTAATATCTAAGAATTTAAAGGAAAAATAAAAAACTTGAGTTTGTATTTTTAATTATTAAATTATTAATAGATTTAACCTAAGATTTTGAAGAAAATTAAGCAATAATTTTACAATTATAATTTTATTAAATATTAAATATTAAGTAATTATTCAACTGAAAATGTATTCAATTTTTTTATTAATTGAAATAATTATTAGATTACCTGGTACAATAATAGATTCTTTATGAAGGGTAGATTAATTTAATTGTTTTAATGAAATATAACAATATAGGCTTTATTTAACTATTAAATTAATTTAGAATAACCCCTTTAGATATTATCATATAATTCTTTTAATAGATTAACTTTTTAATTCCTCTTGAATTTTTTTAAAAGGTGTTTGTAGAAATTTGAATTGAAGAAGAGGCAAATAAAAGTGGATAACATTTATCCAATAAATAAATAAAGAAAATGGAAATTTCATCAAATAGTGTTTAATTTGCATTAAAACTTGGTAAAATGTATTTTTAGGATTTAAAAAACAAAAGTAAAACAATGATGAAAATATGACTATAAACTTCTTTAGAATATAAAGGCAATAGAAGATACAAATTAAATACTTGATTTGTGAAACTGTTAAATTTTTATCATTCAATAATAGTGATAACTTTAATTCTAAGTTTATTGTTTCTTACAATTTTAATGAAGGTTATGAATAGGTAATTGGCACTTTTCTTAAAATTTTTAATATTAAAATCATTAAAATATTAATTGAAAATTGATTAATATTAATAAAAATAATAATATGAGATATCTGAAACATCTATATTGGTTTTTAAATATTTATACTATTATTAAGCTTTTAATCAACTATAAATTATATGATTTAAAATCTTACATCATTTATTTAAATATTATTTCAACAATTCTATTAATATTATATTAATTAATAAAATACTATTAGCAATGTTCAATTCTTTTCTTAAAAAACATTTTTTTCACAGATTATTATTTTGATTTAGAGAGAATTATAATAAAGAATAGAATATAAAGCAGAAAAATAGGTCAGATTATTTATTGATAAAGTTTTTTAAATGATTTTAGAAAATATTTATATTTTTTTTATAATTAATAACATGCTAAATTTAAAAGAAAGTCAAGACTGGAAAAAAGGTAAAAAGTTTGATTTTACTACCTTAATTCAAATTTTTTGTTTTTTTTTACTATTGGTGAATCAGAATTTAAATGGAATGACATAATATTCGGAAGTAAGCATATTTTAAGCTGATCAATTTCGTATACCAGAAGAACACTCATTTACAGATGAATATTTTAATTTTGGAGATACTAATAACTTTGCATTTTCTGATCTTGATTTTGAGAGAAATAAATTTTTACCAATTGGTATTTATAACCATTCTATTAAGATAAGAATTCTCATTTGTTGATAATATGGATATGGAAGATTAATTTAGTACAGGGTAACAATAACCATAGTAATTGAAACCAATTTCAATGTAGTAATAATATGACATTTTATTTGAATTTAAGAGCTCAATCAATAGTAAAGTAATTGGAGGATCTGATTTTTTTTCTAAAGTATTAGATTATGCCAATAAATTATAAATGAATAAATTTAAGTCAAGTACATACAATTAATTTACACTAGTACCTAAAATTAACGATAAAACATAAAAAAAGAACAATCACTAAGCTAGAATTAAAGGAGATAAGCAACATAAATTTATGATTTCTAAATTAGAATCTTGGGATGTCCATCTAAAATCTATTCGTACACATTTTATGTAAAAAATTTTTAATAAATTGTGGAAAGTACCAACTTAATAGATCCTCAAAACTCATTGCTTTTCAGGAAATAATAGTTAATAAAATAAAATTCATATAATAGTATATCTATAAAATGAAATGGAACAAATAGAAATATAATATTCTGATTTCTAACTTAAATAAGAAATTTACTAAAATATAATATAAAGAATGATTTTCTGTTTAGATTTAGCAATTTAATTAAATAATTAAGCAGATGATCTTATTTTTGATGTTCTATTTAAAGGATTTATTGCCGAATTATTTCATTATTGATTAATATATATTAATATAATTACATTAATTTACATTAGAACAAAGTAAAACATTAAGTAATTTTTTTAATTAGTTTTTTGATATGAAAAGTATCATTTTACAATCTAATAAACTATTAATTTCAAGAATACAAAAAAATATATTTATAAATAATAATTATTATTTATGTTAATAGAATTAAAGATGTAAGATTATGAATGAATATAATAATAATAAATTTAAATCTGAAGATGTTAAACAATACTTTATACAATATATATGTTGTAACTTATATTAATATTAATCCATTTTATATAAGAATAGTAAGTGGATTTTGTTTAAACAGTTATTATAATTGAATAATATAGGTTTATATTTTATATATCAAATAATTAAGGATTATAAAATTAAATTTGAAAGTATTATAATGTTAGTTTTTAAAATGATGAATTTAAGAATTTAATATGGATCTAATTCAAATTAAAGAATAATTAGGGTTTTGATATTATTTTAGATTTTTCTATAGATTTTATTTTTCTTGAATCTAATAACAATAATAAATTAGAGTTTAACAGTTCAATTTTATTTAATTTATTAATAATTTTTTCTTAAAAAATCAATAATGAATTGTTTTCAAACCTCTCTTTGTTTATTATATCAAATAATTCAAATTATAATACATATGTGCTTTCTTTGGTTCCCATTTTTTCTCTACAATTTTAGGTAATTCAACACTTGAGTTATCTGTAATTGTTCTGGATCTCATTTTATGTCTATATTCTCTTTTTGGAAATGCTTTTGTAATTTGTTCATTTTATTCAACTCTTTAAATTATTTTAGGAGTTGTTTTCCTTTTATGCATTGTTAAAGCATAAAAAGGATTATCAGATATTTTCTTAGGTTTAATGATTGGAACTTAACGAAATGATGATATATGATATTTTGATATCTCCTCAGTTATATACAGATAATCAAATCCTGATGCTTAATTTTTTTATTGGTCTTTCATTTTAACTATCAAATTATTCAGCCTTATTGTAATTACTTATAATATTTGATGGATTATAAAGTATTTTGAAATAAAATGAATATATATTTTATATTAATAAATACCATTCAAATCATTAAGATGGAAAATGATTTACATAATAATGATAATAAAAATAATTTAGAATAAAGATAAGTTAAATATATATATTCTTTGAATTTATATTACAGAGCTCATAAATCATTTCTTTTTTTTGCTAACACTAAATAATTAATTTATAGTTACTTTTTAATTTAAGTGCTTTTAATTGTTCATCTTCTTCTGAATCTTATTCATCTGGAGACTATTCTACATTTATATCTTTATCTTTTTCTTAATCTTTCTCTTTTTCTTTATCTTAATCTTTTTCTTTCTCCTTCTATAATTATTAAGTTTTTAGAATTGCTTTTATTGAAGCAATCAAATCCTATTTACTCTATAAAGGCAATTACACTTTCAATTATTCTTTTTCATCATGCAATTATTGTGGCTACTAAACGTCATTAATAACATGTTATGCTTAAGGATTTGGTTCTTTATTTGTCTATTCAACAATAGGTATTTGGCACAATTAGTCATCCTTTTTTTAATCGTTACCTGTGCTTGATTACTAGATATTATTATTGTTGCTTTTTATATTTTTATTGCAATCATTTGGTGTCTCAATATCCATTTTTGTTTCAATTTAATTTATATCCTATTAGATAACTATCTCAGAATCCTTATTTTTATATTTTTCTTATCCTTCCTATTCTTTTTTACTTTTATTCTTCTTTTTATCTTTCTTTGATTATTTTTTTTCATTAGATTTACTTCTAGATCTACTTCTAATAATATAGTAATTATATATTTACTTCTTTTTTTTATCTTTTTTTTCTTTCTTTTTATCTTTATCTTTCTTTTTCTTTTTCTCAGATTTATTCTTTTTATCCTTACTTTTTTTTTCATTAGACCTACTTTTTTTTTTCATACTTTTCTTATCAATTGGTGATTTTTATTATTCTACTTTATTATTTTATTATTCTTATTATTATTAAGAGATTTATTTAATAGCTTCTAATGGCTTTTCAATTTTCTCTGGAACACCATAAATTTCACTATGTTAAATTACATAAGCTACTCTATTGGCTTTTGCTAATATTCTTTTGGCTTATCTAAAATCAATCTTTTCAAATTCATAAATATTATATATTGTTGCAGCCACTTACTCAATCTAATCTAAAGTAGCTTCTAATAGAATCCACCATGGTTAAGTAGGCATAGGATGATTACAGATTCTCAAAGCTAAATACAAAGCTCCTGCTGCAATTACTTAAGGTGGAAAATGTACACATAAATCAGTCATGTATGAATCGTTCAAGTAACACCATGCCTTTTGAGCTACCTGCTTATCGACCTTAATAAAATGATAAAATGATTCTATGAACTTGTGCGGATGATCTGAAACTCTAAATAATTCAAACCCAAGTTCTCTCAGTATTAATTTTTCCTATTTAATTATAATATCCCTATTTAATATCTTTATCATTCTTACAACGGTGTTTATTTTTATTTCTAAAATACAGAGCTAAAAGTACTAGCAATATACCAAGTTTTTAGCACTGTTTCTTCTACTTTGCCTGCTAAATATATAGAAGCCATTGAAATTTCACGATAATCATAATCAACAAAAGAATTCCTAATTCTTAAAATCATTATTTACTTTGCAAAGAATCTGTGATAAATTACTAAACTTGTAATGGCTGTAGTTAGAGGCAATTTTAAATGATTGCAAGCCTGAAAACATATTTGAGCTCCATGCATTCTTAAGGCTTATTCATCTTCATAACTTAGACCATCTGCCTAAGTAGGAGTTTGAATATCCATAGGAATATATATATTTTCATGTCCTTCTGGAGTGATTGTCTCTAATGATAAATCAGAGCTATGTAAAAATCTCTCCTTTAATCGATGAAATAAATATTTTTTTTCATACTACTCTTTTGTCAAACCAACATTTGCTTCAATATTCATTATTTTTTATCGATCATAACTTTTGGATGACATTAATTTTTCTATATTTTAATAATTATATTGATAAAACAATATATTTTGAAAACAAATTTATTAGATTTTTTTTTATAGCTAACTAAGAAAAAAAAATGTAAAATCTCTATAAATTTATTATTCAATTATTTTATAATATTGGATTCTTTTGCAAATGATTATGTACAAAAATGAAATTTATTTAATATTAATGCTTACAAAAAAGTGATGTATTATTTTAATGGTCAAAACTTTTTAGAATTTCCTTTATGCTTTTATTACCATTAAATTGCTTCATCATATACAGCTGATTATAATATCTCCTTTTTTAATTCCATTTTATCCCAAGTCCAATCAAAAACAGAATCACAAAGAGGTTCATCATCTTTAGAATGTAATCCATCAAAATATGGATGATTCAAGCATTATTCAACAGTATATCTTTAAAAAGGACTAAAAGTTAACATCTTAGATAAAAGATCTAAACATGTTGGATTAACTTTTTAAAATAAAGTACTAAAATTTTATTTAGTTCTTTTAGGCAAAGATCTAAAAATCAAAATAATGAATTACTTAATATATTTGATTGCACCTTCATTAGTAATATATTTCATTTCATCATTTGATGGTGTTCCTAAAACAGCAATGATTCTCTAAATTTATTCTAAATAGTCCTTTCCTGGAAATAGAGGTGTACGCCCTAGAAGTTCTGCAAAAATGCATCCAACACTCCAAATATCTATTGCTTTAGTATATTCTGAGGCTTAAAGAATTACTTCTGGTGCTCTATACCATCTTGTAACTACATATCTAATAAATATATAATAGATGATTACTCTGTTTTATTTTCATCTTCTATTTCAAAACCTCTAGCTAACCCTAAATCGCATATTTTCAAATCACAATTTTTGTTGACTAAAATATTGCTTGGTTTCAAATCTCTATGCATTACATTTGCTGAATGAATATAGAGTAATCCTCTAAGTGTTTGATACATAAAATATTGTATATGTTCATCAGTTAATTCTTATCTAGAATATATAACTCTATGTAAATCAGTTTCCATCAGTTCAGTTATTATGTAAATATCATTATATCCAGTTCTTGATTCAGGTTTTAAAATATCAACTAAGCTTATAACATTTTCATGTTAAAAAAACTAAAGTAACTTAATTTCTCTCACAATTCGTTTTGCATCTATGAGATCTTCAAATGCATTTTAAATCTTATAATTGAAGTTTTAATACTTTTTTAATCGCAACCTTTTTATTTTTAACTAAATCAACACCTGAACATACAACTCCATAGGCACCATGTCCTATTTGTTTATGACATTCATAGCGCTCATCGACAACAAATTGTGTTCCTTTAATTAAAATTATATTTACCCCCAATTTCATATATATTTCTTCCATTAATACTCTTCTTTTTTTGGTGCTTGGTATTTAAGTTAATTTACTACAATGGTTGAGATTTCATAATCAAATTATTAACGGTATTATAAATAATTAAATAATGCAAAATATTATTGATGACATCTATTATATTATTTATAATATTAGAGATCCAGAAATACCTCAAACATTAGGATAATTAGATGTTATCTAAAAAGAATTTATTAATATTGAAGGCTCTAGAATAACCATTTATTGGAAACCTACTGTGAAACATTGTTCATTTGCTTTATAAATTGCACTTTCCATTAGAGTAAAGCTTTCTCAAGAATTATTAAAGTAAATTTGAATAATAAATTTAAGTTACAAGTCTTATAAACTACATATAATAGTTAAGGATGATCTTCACAATTAAAAATCTTAAATAGACAAATAAGTTAATGATAAAGAACGATACTTGGCAGCAATGGAAAATGAATATTTGATGAATTTTATTAATTAATTAATTAATTGATATATTTCACATAAAATAATGCTATTAATTTTTATTTAAGCTTAATAAAATTTATTTGATCATGTACCTCTCTTAGAAAACATAATTACGATTAGCTAATTTAATTACTATTATTGCTGAAGGGGAAAAGAAGACAGAAATATTCAGATAAGTATTGGCTGAACAAAAAATGTTTGAGCCTTACACTGCTTTCAAAAGATTAGATTAATTGAGAACTGGAGAATTAACTACTTCAGATTTGGTTGATTTTTTAATGGACAATAAAATAAATGCATCTAAAGCCTAAGCAGATTATTTATTTTAGAAATTAGATTAAAATAGAGATGGTAGAATTACATATCCAGAGTAAAGCAATATTTCTATGAGTCTAGTTTTGTTAAGTCAATACTACCTAAAGAAGACTCAAGACTGAGGTAAATTGCATCTCTAAGGGATTCATATGCATTAGAAATTAACATGTTATTACCTACTGAAGTTGAATGGGGACTTTCTAAAGTCTTTTATTAAGAAATTTAAAATTATAAGTAATAATTGTCTTTTTGAGATTAGTTCAATTACAACAGCATAAGAAATTTTGACTGGAAGCGCAGATTTTACATCTCTTGATGCATTTAGATGTATTGATCAAACATTTTTAGGATATATTACAATTGAAACGTGAGATTATTTTATATATAATTTAGACTTTCAGATTTCTTGAAATATAATGGAGTTAGATTGTCATTTGATGATTTACTTGCTTTTTTTAGAGTTGTAGATAAAGATGCAGATGGAAAGATCAATTATTCTGAATTATTAGAAGCAATAACTTTTACACCAGATTATTTTAAATAAGAAAGATAATTTACAAATGAATTAAGAAACAGTAGAGAAAAAATAATTTAATTGGAAAAAGAGAAAGAAGAATTAAATGCTCTCATAAGAAGTAAAGAAAGAATTGAAGAACTCAAAAAAAGCAGAGAATATTTAGAATAATTGGAAGAACTAAAAAAAAGTAGAGAAAGAATTGAACAATTAGAGGAGTTAAGATAGAGTCGTGAAAGATTGGAAGAACTCAAAAAAAGCAGAGAAAAATATGAAGATCTAAAAAATAGTAGAGATAATTTATAAGATTTAAAAAAAAGTAGAGAAAGATTAGAGGATTTAAAAAAAAGTCGAGAGAGATTAAATTAATTGGAAGAGTTAAGGAAAAGTAGATAATAAATGGAAGAATTAGAAGAATTAAAAAAAAGCAGAGAAAGACAGGCTTAAATTGAAGAATTAAAGAAAAGTAGAGAACGCTTAGAAGACTTAAGAAAGAGTAGAGAAAAGCTATAACAACTTGAATATGAAAGAAAAAATTAAGAAAAAATGGAATAGCTTAAAAATTCTAGAGAAAGGATTGAAGAGCTTTAAAAGTAAAGAAAAAGAATGGAGGAATTAAAAACCTACTAAGAGGTTTTAGAATTGTAAAAAAAAGAAAGATAAGAGATGGATTTAAAAAGAAGTCAAGAAAGACTTTAAGAATTAAAAAAGAGTAGAGAGAGAATAGACTAGATAGAGGCATTGAGAAAGAGCAGAGAGTAGGAAAAAACAATTCAAGAGATGAAATTAAGTAGAGAAAAAATAGAATAGCTTAGAGAAAGTGAACTAAGAATTTAGCAATTAGAGAATTAGCATCGAAACTTAGAAAGAAGTAGATAATTAGAGAAAATAGAAAGAGATTTAGAATATGAAAGATAAAGGAGTTAGGAGAGAATAAAAAGATTAGAATTAGAGGCTGAAATTGAAAGAAAGGAAAGAGAAAGAGCCATAGAAGATGAAATAAATTTTGTTTAAAGTAGAATTTATGATACACCTAAGAGAAGATATTGAATCTACATTTTAGATAATACATATTAAACTTATTATATAATTATTCTGTGTATAAGTTTAGAAAATCAATAAATAATAATAATAAAAATATTTTAAATAAAAATTAAGTTAATGTAATAAAACATTTAATGTCTCACTTTACCATAGCACCATCAACCCATTAACCATTGATTACCTCTCCATTTTTATTAGTGAATTTCCCATATCCATTTTATTTATTTTTTTTCCATTCCCCAACATAAATTGAACCATCAGAATAATGAAATTCTCCTTATCCTTCTTTTTAATCTTCAACCCAATAGCCTAACATTATTTGTATTAATATACCTTTGTAATATCTTCCATCAGGAAACCAAAATTCTCCATGACCATGTATTTTATTGAATTATATTTAGCCCTTATATTTTCTTCCATCATTCCATTTATATTCTCCATCGACCATTTATCCATTTTCAAATAAACCTTCAAAGATAACATCAGCCATTATCAATTTTCCTTTTCCATGCCTTTTCCCATTATTGAAATCTCCTTCGTATGTTTCTCCATTAGCCAAAATTTCTTTACCAAAACCATGCTAATAGTAATAAGCTTAATAAAATTTACTTTTAAATCATTTAAGAACCTTCCATCATAAATACCTCCATCTGAATACCAATATTTTCCTTTTCCATGTTATCTGTCATCCAACCACTCACCTTCCTTATTAAGTTTAGTTTTATACATATGCATCTCCATCAGGGTATATCAATCTACCATGTCCAGATTTGGTTCCTTTATTAAATTAGCCCCAATAATGAGTCCCATCATCCCAATAGATTTCTCCATATCCTTGAAAGAGATCATTTTTTAAGCCTCCAACGTATATTGAACCATCTTCAAATTAAATTGGAGGTGTAACATCTAATCCTTCATTTGTTATTGATTAAGGAATTTAATATTCTCCTAATTTAGTAAGCATTTCTTTCACTAATCCATTATGTATGACAGGAATTTGAACTTATTGATTTTGAATTGGGATTGTTGGTTACAATAGTTGGGCTCTGATTTCTTGATTTTATTTAGTTTATTAGCTTCTAGGTGGTAGGTTTTCAGCATGTGAGAATATTGGTTTATTAGGGACATTTCTAATTTCTTTGTTAGTTTCTAAATTTTCATCTTTACAACAAGATCCTCCCATAAGAATTCGTTAATTATTTTATTATATTAATGATTAACATATAACCTAGGACAAGACAAGAAAGAGTACTTAAATTTAATTATTATATAGGAAGCTTTAAGAGATAAAGATAGAATAGAGAAGAGTAGGATCGATTTGAGAGGTAATTTAAATCTATAATAGTAAAACAGTTGGATTTGAGGCTAGGGGATTAGGAGTTGGAACATTGATTCATCAGGCACCTCCTTAATCCACTTTGTATGTTCCAGGTATGAATAGAGTAATTCTAGAAAATGAAAGATTTGATAAAGATTTCGCAGTAGCAGACAAAAAGCAAAGAGAACATGAAGTTTGGCAAAGAGAAAAGATAATAGAAAGAAAGAGATTGGAAGGATTGGATAGAGAAACAAGAAAATGGGATTATTAAGAAAAAGTGGAAACCAAAGATTAAGTAAAACTAATGAGTCATACATAATAATTAACTCAAGGGAAAAGGAATTCAAACGGGTAAATCAGGAATTAATTGTTTTGGTTAGGCTTGCTTATAATCCAATTACTTTAAAATATGATAACAGTGAATAAGGCAATTAATTGAGATAATTTGATGATAAAGCCAAAGTGAGATAATTTGTAAGGGCTCATAATTTAGATACTAGAGGAAATACTTGTTTTAATATATTAACTGGTGAATAAAGAGGAGGAGTTGATCAAATAGTACCTAATCATTTGCGATCAAATTATTAATAGAGACTAAGAGAAGCAGATGAATAATAGAACATTAAACACTATGCTATCTAATAATAGTTATTGAATTAATATGAATGATTATTAACAACAAATATGAAAGTAATTTTATAGAATTTACAAAAATCTAATATCAAAAGTAAAAAAATGATAAATAATAGCATGCATAAATAAATAAACTTAATAAAAAATCATCTTTATTTTTTTTATGGTTATTATTATTATTGTTAAACTTTTTATTTCTTTTAAGGTGGTTGATCATTTTCATCATCATCTTCATCATCTTCATCATCATCTACTAATTCTTAATCATCTTCATCCTCATCTTCAATATCATCATCATCATCATCATCATCATTATCATCATCATCTTACTATTTCTTAGACACTTTTTGTTTTTATTATTTTTGTTAAGTTTATTTCTTTTGTTTCTGTTAATTATCATCATCATCATCATCATCTTCATCTGGAATTTAATCTCTTTGTTATAAATAAGCCTATATATCTATACTGGAATGAGAAGAGGTTTAGATACCTATAATATTTTAATGTTAATTACCATCATCTTCAATTTCTTCGTCTTCTTGTAATTCTGAGTCAACTTCAAATTCCTCATCATTTTATTCATCACTTTTCTTCTATTCTTCATTTTTCTTAATTTTCTTTTTAATTTATTCCTCTTCTGAATCCTGCTCAAATTGATTTGTATTCTTTTTAGCGCTCATATTAATTATTAATAATTATTTTATAATTAAATTGATTATATATATTATTATTGTGTGATTCATTAAATTCTCATTTACTTTCAAGCATTAATTTTATTTCTTGATCATCTGTTACATCTCCAGGAGTTAGATTTCTCTTATAAATCAAATATATCTACTTACCGAATTTTTGCAATTAGGTGAAGCACCTTTTGATAGTAAGTATTATACTAATTTTTTGTCTCTTTTAAAAGCTGCATAGTGGAGAAGAGTATCATCCATCTAATTAAAAGATCCATTATTTCATACTTGATTTATTCTTTTATCAATTGTAAATGTTTAATCAGATAATTTCTATTCTATTAATTTTGTCAATTTTTCATAATTCTGCATATGTAATTAAACAACCAAGTTATTTGAAGGCAGATTCTAATATTATAAATCAATATTTTACAGATTATTCTTATCCCATGTTATTATATTAAATTAATTAATTACAAAAATAATATCAAAGATTGTAAAAAATCATTCCTACTATTTAACATTCACAATTTTGTTTAAGATATTCCATTAGAATCAGAGTGACCGTTCTAATTTTGATTTTAATTGAAGCTTAATGCACTTTACAAATTTATGTTTCAATTTATCAATTAATATCATAGAAATACTTTTCCTACTTCTTAGATATTTAATATAGAAATTAAATTAAAAAAGAAGTGCATAAATTCAATAATTTCAATATCTAGGCAAATTAATGGGTTTTTATATTAACTTATCTCTCTAATTGGATTGATAATTTTAAGTTGTTAATCATGATGGACTATGCTTTATGGCTTATGAATTCATTAAGATTTTGCAGTTGAAATAATCAAATAGATATTCGAATCATTTCGTTCTGAAATTTTATCATTTGAAAGTCTCATCAAATAGTTAAAAAACTTAATTTACTATGATATTTCAACATTGATTCTTAGTTGTTTGTTATTAGTACATTTACAAATAAACAAGAAAACTAGAAACATGGTTACTATAAAATGTAATTTTAATCTAATAAGTGATATGAATAATGGAAATTACATTAAATTAGAATATAAATTAGAATGAGCAAAAATAAATTTGATATCACAAGCACCATGAAATTTAATCAGTGTTACTTTTTCATATTTATTTTTGCTTTTTTTTTAATTTTTTTATGAAATTGGTTATTACTTTTGTTAAAAGTCTTTAGTATTACTGTGAAATCAATATATATCATTAGATAAAATTAGAAAACAAGATCGAAATAGAATATGTTAAAAAATGATATTTGGTATAATCTTTAATAAAATATGATTATAAATCAAGATGAATAAATTTGTCTCATATTCTTATTGTTATTTAAATTAACTATAAAATGGCATTGGCGTTTGAATAATCAATTGATTACTCTTACATTAGGTTACCTTTCGAAGTTATTGTTAAATGTATGTATAATCTTGGATTTTAGAATTTAAGAGTAAAAGAAAATAATTAGAACATGATCTTACAACCACCTTAAGTGAAATTTCTAATTAAAAATATTATAAAAGAACCTAACATCTTTTGAATAAGAAATTATTATAGAGATTAATACAATAATTAAAGATTTGAAAAGTAAATCTATCAAGGTTGCTTATAAATTTTGCCAACAAAATTCTAGTAAATACAAAAAATTCAATAGAACATTTTAAAACGATTTAGTGTTTTAATAGTATATTGAATATTTGAAACAAAATGTAAATCTGGCCATAAGAGACTACCTAATTCATAGGAATGAAGAGAGCATTTTTAAAGCTATGGGATGTTTAATATTTATAAAAGAAAAGAGTATGCCTTCTATTTACTAATAGTATTTTGATGAGAAACGATGGGATATGTTAATTAGATAATTTAAATAAGAATTATATAATGTTTATTGTTATCCTAAGGAATCTCCTTTATTAAGCTGTATTAAATGTGGAATTACTAAACTAAAAACTTAATATTGTGATTAAACAAATTACTAATAAATCAATAGATGTCCTATTTGTAATAAATAAATGCAAGAATTATCAAAGGACTTGCTAACAACATAAAAATTAGGATCAACTTGGATTTTCAGAATTTCAGGAGAACTTATGAATGAAAATAATCCACCTATGATGTTATCTAATAATTAAGTTTACAGTTAGAAATCATTATTATAGAAGAGTGAATAATAGAATGGATATGTGTATTGTATAGTAAAAAATAGATATTAAAAATAAATGAATGCGTTAGAGTATTTTTAACTTGATAACTTATTAATTCAATAGATAACAAATGAATTTCATATTATAATCAATTAAATCTAGACAACCAATTACATCTGTCTTAATAAAAGCGTTCAATAAGTTTATTATTATATCTAGGAAATTCAAATAGATCCATATATTAGTGAATAGTTTTAGGATTTGGAAATACACATGAAAAATTCTTTCCTCTTCTTTTGACTTCTTCTACAGTGTGAATAAGCATATTAAAATCATTTTAAGATAATTTGTTTAAACAATTTGAAGTATTAATATTTGGGATTTCTTTTATATTCCTTTGATTATATTTAGGAGGAGATGAAATTTTTTAGTTATTCTTATCCCAAAGAGGCACTCCAACTAGATGTAAAACATCTGATATTAACGAAGTCTTAATCTTTTTATCTAGGGGTGAACTAGAATTAAGAGATGGTGAAACATTAACTTCTAATACCCATGGTTTTAGATTTTCATCAATCAATACATCGAATCCATATAATTCAAAATACCCATTTCTATGTTCTTGAGATTTAGCATTGCTATCCAACATAAATGGTTCTGTTGCAATACATGTTTTTAGAACTACATCTTTAATTCTATTAAATAGTTCTCTTGAATCAATTCCTAATTCATCTAATTTCTTTCTATAAGCATGATGAGACCACTTTGATCCTTCATCATCTTTTTAAGTATTTTAATTCTTAACAAAATTGGGTGATAATTTATTCACTGCAAAATTGGTTAAATGAATATACCTTTTAGTTAGATCCTTTGAATTTGTAGAATATTTCTGAGTAGCAAATCTTACTAAACCATCCTTATACATATACACTCTCAAAGGATCAAAACATGATATTAATACATATACTCTTAAATCATATTTAAATCCATTTATTAAATGAGGATTATAAATATAATCCATTATTAAAAAGTTTTTATCTTTTTTAACCTTTGACTTCTTGCTTACCATTGTTATACCTCTTCCTCTAGAATCTGCACATGGTTTTTTGATCCACAAAGTATCTTTTTATGCAGATTCTTAAGCCATTATAAATCTATCATAATCATATTATAATAAATAAGTATTTGGAATAAAATTATATTCTTTAGGGTATTTTCTTTTAAATTTACTTAAATTTATCCATAATAAATCTTTTCTACCCATATTCCAACATCCAGGAAAATGATTGATTTTCTAATATCTATTCATATTTCTCAATGTTGTTTTATTACCAATTCCCCATTAAACATTCCATTCTTCATCTTCATCATCTTCATCTATTCTTTTAAAACCTGCCCAATCAAATGATGTTAATACACATTTATATGGAGCAGATCCTAATACTTTGCATGTTAATGAATATTTCTTAATTTCTTCTTCTGTCATAGGTCTTGCATTTACTAAAGGTCTTTTATCCTCACAAACAGGAGGGTATTAAAAAAAAATAGTTGGTTCAGTGTTCTTAAAAAATGGTAATTATATTATAGGCCATTTCTAAGGTACTTCTTCATTAAATACTACATTAGATTGACTATACGATCTACCCTATATAAATTGTTGTTATTATGATTATTATATTTATTGTTGATTTTGTCCATATTATTAACTTAATGGAGTCTAAATTACATGACTTTAGAATAATCTTCTACCTTATATTGGAGATTTCTATCTCTAATTTGAATTTCTTCTTTAAATAGCTGATTATGAAAGTGAAATGTCTCCTTTAAGTTATAATTTTTATCTCATATATAAAATTTAATAATAATTAATAATCAAAATTAATAATTTTCTTTTCTAAATTACTATTATCCAGCTGTTTTATAATGAATTTACTAAAATTTTTTTGCAATTTTTGCTTTCTAAATTGCAATATGATGAGACAAAATTTAACAATGTCTTTAATCATTATAACTATTATTTATGATATTGCTTCCATTATTTGAGTCAGCAATTTATTTCATCTCTCTCCTTTATTTTAATAAGACTGATACATCTTAAAATTCCATAGGCTCAGCTATTGGACCTAAAATAAAATCATCAATATTTACTGCAATCATGTAACTCTGCATGCTCAGTATGTTTTTAAGTTGGTGATTCCAAACCCATATCTTATATAAAATTAACCTTTATTCTATCATTTATTTCTTAAACAGGAGATTACATAGATGCTAAAATTGAAGCTGCTGAACATTTTTTTGATACTCTTAATTTAGAATTGGTACTACTATTTAATCTTTTTTTTTCTGAATTTTTAGCTATTGGAGATAGGTTAGACTTATTCTTTAACATTCTTAATGTATCTGATCCGGTTTCTTCCATTATTGTTTTTAAGAGATTTGATATTTTTTCTTAAGCTGCCTATTCTTTTGTTGCTTAAGGAACAAAATCTGTTTAAGATTATTAGGTTTATGATGAAGGAATGGGAAGAGATGTTAAGGACTATTATTATGAATAAAACTAAGATGAGTATTATGACTCAATTGGAGAATGATAATTATGGAAAGAGGATTTAAATTATTGTAACTATTGTTATTATTGAGATTAATGTAGAGAATACTCTTTAATTTCATAGAATGATTTAATCTGTCTAATTTTTAATATTGAAGTAATTTTTCTAACTAATAATGTTACTCCTTAATTAAATAGACATTCTTATTATTTTTTCTTAATGAATTAAATTTCTTCATCTGAATCTGAATCAACTTTATTAATTTAAGTACTATGATCACATTTTTCTTTTTAAAAATATTATGATTAACAATTAAAGTTAAATATTCTTTTGTTTTAATCAGTTTATGATAACCATTATTCAAATGAAGATTAGTTCATTTAATTTGATTAAGTTGATTATAATTAATTTAACTATTAATAATCTTATTTAATTTATTAAAATTAAATTTCGCAGGTTACATAAGAATCTGGTTTAAATTTAGTTTCCTCATTGTTACTAATTTAAGTTGGAATTCTTAAGTTTGCTGTGTCTTCAGAATATTAAAGAAAACATTCTGTAATTCCTGTGGCATTTTCAATTATTCTAATATCAGGCTAACCTGCTTCAATCTCTTCTTCAACTCTAATAAAATTAGTATTAATCTAATTATTCTATTGAATCTAAGTTGGTTCTGTAATAGGAACAGATAATTATGATCTATTACTAGTTAGAGCAAAATCTTATTAAATATTAATCATTTCATTTTATTTTAACTAGACATCTTAAGTTTCATTCTATTTTTCCATAATTTGTTAAATTTCAAGTTAGAATCTATTTGTATCTACTGAATTTTATGTGCCAGAACAGGGTTTACTTAATTCAATATTATCAAAATTTAAAGCTTGAATAATCTTTGGAATTTCAATAGCATTTAATTTACTTTCAAATCTTTCTCCTAATTTATTATCTTATTCTTATATATTGTTATATTTAGATTGGCAACCAAATACATCAATAATATTTTCCTTATTATTTGTTGTATATTTAAATTAAATTGGAGTTATAGAATCAGGCTTATTTAATTTTAATATTAATTGATCTTTATAATCTTCTTCCCCATTAGATTTAATTGAATTTCTCTCTTTATTTTAAATATATTATTCATTTGATCTAACTGAAAATCTTTCCTTATTAAAATCTAAATTGGATAAAATTCCATCTTTGCCACCTATTTCATTTGAAGTTACTGAAAATCTTTAATTTTCTGATTATCTTTCTTTTTTGATTTCTTCAATATTTACTTAAAATTTATCTTTATTTTCATCATTTGTATTTGTTGAATATCTTGCTTTTTGTAAGAATTCACTTCTTCTACTGATTCTTCCTGAATTTTTAGTTTTTTATATTGAATCTTCATTTAAATATTGTTATTACAACATTTATTAAAGAGGCAATTAATATTCTGATGTTACTGATTATTCTACTTGATAATATGGATTTTGTGATTATACAGGTGATGTTTATTATATTATATCTTAAATTTCATATTATTCTTATTGCATTCTTCCTGAATTATTAAGATTATCTGTTTTTTATTATTGATAATTTTAAGAATTATTTTAATTATTATATTATTGATAATTTTCTTGTTATTGTTTTTATAATTGTATTGTATTTTCATCTAATAATGAAACTTAAATTCCTATATCCAATGTTGTACTACTACGTATAGAACGTAGCTTATTAATCCTATGATTTAATCTATTGTTTGTAGAATCTCTTCCAACACTTACTCTTTAATCCAAGAATTATTTAAATTCTACTGATTTATTTCTCAAATTACCAGAACTTTAATCAACATCTGATTAATACTAACTTTCATATTTAATATCTTTATTAGATTCATCAACATTAGTTTTTAATTGTTAATCAATAAATTCTCTAATTTAATTGATTCTACTGAATATATTTTATTTATGTGCACTATTTTCTATAATTTTCTATTCTGATTAACATTTTTATATTTCTTACTTTTTTGCAGATCTCTTTTTGAGTTCTTAAAATGATTCTATGATCTAATTTGCTATAGGATCATATACTATTTATTTTTAATTACATGTTTCAACTTACTTTTAATATTTATTAATAATAGTAGATAAAGTCAATTCTTCTGTATGTTATTTTTTGGCAGAACTTTAATATTATTACTGTTATTATTATTAAGTAATTTGAGACTAAAATTGATAATAAATTGATTTGTTTTTTTCAGGAGTTCCTTGATTATAAAGTGAATCTACTAAGTTACGTATAATGCTTTTTCTTTCACTAGTTCTTGATCTTTATTATGATTATTAGTTATTTTGTCTTGGTTGAAATGTTTGAAGTAGTTTTTCTTTTTCCTATCTCCAATAGACTGATTTACTCTTGTATTAATTTTTTAATTGTTCTGATAGCATGTTAGACATTACCATAAAAGAAATCATCCGTTAAATAATTTATTTATAATTTATGTAATAATAAGAAATCAATCATGCACTAAAAAATCCATTTTAGCCAATTTTGAAAAAGGTTTTAAAGGTTGATGAAGAATTAGAAAGATTATCATCAGAAACATTCTACAATCCTTTTGATGTGTTGTATTTGGGAATGGAAGCTACAGATGAAGATATTAAGAAAATGTTTAATTCTTTCTCAAAATTATTACATCCAGATAAATGTCAAGATCCAAGAGCTAAAGACTGTTGGTAAATAGTCGATTAAGCTTATAAAACATTAATGGAACCAGAGAAAAGAAAAGTTTATATAAGAATTATGAGAGAAGCTAGAGAGAAAACTGAATTTGAAAGACTTAGAGAAAATAAAAGAAGAGAAAAAACTGGAGTTGCTCCTTTACCACGTAGAATTTTAAATTAATTTATAAGCTGATACTTTTGAAAGTGATTTTTAAAAATAATGCAAGAATCTATTTAGTGAAATAGAAGACAGAAAATAACATCTTACTAGATTAGAATAATCATAAAAAAGATACAAATTAGATGAATATGAAAGAAGAAAAATGTTAGAATAATATAAAGTTTTGACTGAAGAAGAATGGGAAAAGACTAGAGATGAAAGAGTTAATAAATGGAGAGAATTTAATAATAAGAAAACTGCTATTGGTACCAAATAATCTAATAAAGTATTCATTTCATTTTCTATTTTTAGGGTATCAGACCTCCTACAGAAAATATAGAGTCTAGACCACTTGAAGTTATAACTAAAAGAGGAGATTTTAAAAATATTAAATTGGATTGATCATTTGTTTTTAATTCATATGAGACAATAAATTTATCAGAAGAAAAATTTTTATAGCAATCAAGCATTTCTTCATTAAAAAATAATATTGCTATTATTTTTAATTGTATTATTATTATGAGTACCCTAAACTTTTATCAATTTACTTAATTTAGTTTAATAATAATTGCTTAGTTATCGAAATTCTCTGGGTTAGGGAGAACTTTTTGTTGATTAACTATATTGTTAAATTGGTTGACGTGCAGATTGTAATTATGAAGGCATTCGACTTTAATTTTTATTATTGTCTTTTATTTCTTTTTGAAGTTGAACTATTTTACTGGAATTTTCCTCTTCTTTTTTTAACAATTATAGAAGCATTTCTTGATTTTACTCTTATATTTGAGTTTACTTTTTTAGTAATTCATGAATGACTTAGGTTTTTGATTCTAATTCATTTTTTTGGTTAGAAATTGATTATTTAAATTGCATAATTTCATTTTCCAAATCTTAATTTTATGGAACTTTCTTATCATTAAATCTAATATCTTCTAAAATTATCAATGATTAAACTAATTCTAATGCATCAGAATCACTTGACAATTTTAATAAATGTTGGTAATCCTATCCCATATGAGATATCACTAATCGCCAATACTTTTATAACTCTTCTATCAATTCCTCATTCTTTATTTAATAATTATATACTTTATGATGACTATCAGCTGTATCTGTATTATCATTTTCATACATAATTTTTATTTATTAATTTTATGATTGTTAAATAAATACATCCTTAATAAATGTTGATAAGACTCTAAAGCTATTTTTAAATTACATAGATTTAATTTAGATAAACAATATTTTTATAAGATGATAATTTCAATTTTCCTTCACACATAATACTCATGATATGGTCTCTCTTCTTTTCTGATGTCATCATAAATATATTTTCTTGGTTCATCAGTAACTTATACTAAATATTCTCCTCTTTTCTTTCTTTCTAATTTAAAGGCTGAAACAAATAAATCTACATCTTTTTCTTCCTCAGGCCAAAATTTTATTTATTCTAAATTTATTTAATATTTATACTTTTCTTTCTTTGTAAATATTCCCTACAGAAGTTATTGTAATATTTATAAGTAAAGTATAAATTAGAAATATATTTAGGATGATATAGAACATTCTCTTATTATAATGCATGAATAATTGGACTTTCCATTAATACCATATCTGCATAGTAAGTTCCTGTAAACATTTTCCCATTAAAATAATGCAATGCCTTCATCATTCGATAAATATTAGCATCTACATGATTATTATCAAGCTAATGGCTTATCTCATTATTTATTAAAGTCATATTCATCAAATAATTGAATTTGTTGTATTCTAATTTACTGAAAGATTCAAACCACTTCTCCATATCGAATTCATCATTTGTTACAGCTTACTTAGTCAATTAATGCCACACTTATAATGAGCCTCCAAGGCGTTCATAAATTTAATCAATCTCCTCTCTAAATTAGTTTCTAAGCTTTACTATGTAAATATTCCATCTATCTAACTTTTAATCTATTCTTTATTAATATCAGAAATGTCTAAATGCAATACTGTATTTAACTCAATATTCATCATCTCCATCATATCCCTGTTAAAAAATTTACTATTGCTAGATTCAATTACCAAAGGAAAATGATTTCGAATTCCATATGGATTATATGTTCTTAATATTAAATGATCAAAGAAATCAATTGTCTCTGCATCATATTTATAGTATTCTAATAATTTGTCTATGTTCATTAAAACTAAAGAAATCTAATGCTTCTTATTGCTACTCTTATCAAACCCTGAAACATAATTAAGTACATCAAAGAGAAAATCTATTTACTATTAAGCTACATTTTAGTAAGATAATATATACCAGCAATAGTGCTATTAATTTTAATAGGATTATCAATTTTATCTATTTCAATTTATTGAATAAGATCCATCATTAAATTTAAACATCCTATACATTCTTCATCTTTATATATTAATTTTGCCAATTAAAAAAAGTTATTCTCAACATTTAATGAATGAGAGGAATTCATTTATATCTATTTTGCATCCTCTTCCCAAAATTCTAGTTCTCCTGAATCCCAATCCAATTTTGTTAATTAGTTTCCTTAATTTACATTTACTTATAATTCCTATTTAATATTCTCAGATAATTAATCTCTAATAAATTAATTAAAATAAATGTCTAAGTATTAAGGCAAATATTTTCTTAAAGCAATTTAAAGTATTTCTTTATTTGTGACTAATTTTTGTTCAGATACATATCTTATTATTTCCATCCTCATCTAAAAGAAAAATGATTAAAAATTTATATGCGTATTATCTATTATTATTGAATTTTTGCAAGTATTTCTTAAAAACCAACTCTTACCAATCCCTTTTGCTCCAACAACAAATACAGTATTCTTAGAGTTCACCTATTATTTAAATATATTTTCTTCATAAGATATAAAATGTTTTAATTTTTCTATTTCCAAAGACCTCTAAAAAAATGGCCAAACTATAGGACCTTCTAAAGACCTGGCAATTAATTTTTTAGGTTATCCATAGAGTAATTTATATACTGCATCATGAATTTTTTTGAAATATTAAGTATTTCCCAACATAATTAAATTTTAATATAAATTCTTAAAACTTTTATTATTCTTGTAATTACAGAAGAAATCAATTTAAAAGAGATTATCTTCTAAAAAATTGAATTAACTTTAAGTACCTTATATCTTTGTATTCTTTAAATTAATGAATTTTAAAAGAAATGACATTAAAAATAAATTTAGAAAAGTTGTATAAATTATTAATATACCTACATAAGATGAAATATATATCAAATACTTTAAATAAATAGAGTTGAAAAAATAAATTGATCTTTTATTGTTTTAGATATATTCCAAATATAAATCAGTTGATATTATTTTCTAAAAGAATTCTGGATAATGCAAAATTTAATAATTGAATTTCCTGTTACTTAATAGTCTTAGTTAATTAAAAATTATTAGAATATGAAATTTTTCAATATATTTATAATATTGTAAAATAAATAATTCTTTTAGAATTTGAGAAATGCTTAGAGTATATGAAGGAATAATATTATAGAATTCTTTTAGACTTTTAAGTTGTTATTTATATTATTTTGTACACATTCATCATTCATAAACCCATCCGTGGTCATTGGTATTCCAGTTTACCAATTCTTAAGGTTAGAACCATAAACTGATCTCCTTGTTGGCTGATTCAACTGAGTCTGATCCGTGAATAACATTTCTTCCAACATCAATAGCAAAATCTCCTCTGATTGTTCCTGGTTTTGAAGCAAGTGGGTTTGTTTCACCTAACATGACTCTTCCTGTCTTGACAGCTATGTAAAATAATACTATATTCTACCATCCTTTCCTTCCCAAACCATAGCAGCAACTGGGCCTGAACTGACATATTTTAAAAGACTTGGGAAGAAGGGTCTCTCCTTCAAATCAGCATAATGCTAAGTCAAAAGACCTTAATCTGGAGCAACAAATTTAAGGGCAACGAGTTTGAATCCTCTGTCTTCAAATCTTTGAATGATTTTTCCGACAAGTCTTCTTTAGACTCCGTCTGGTTTGACCATGATGAAGGTTCTTTCTTAGTTATTCATAAATTTATTTAAATTTAATTTATGTTCAGATTTATATCTTTTTTTATTAATCAATATTATTGTTTTAAGAAATTTAATACTGCGTCATGACTTTTCAAGTAATCTTAATGCAGAACATCACATGGTTCACTACTCTCTAAATTTTGCATCTTAATCTTTTCTATAGCTTGGTTTAGTTCTTTAATCTATTATTTAGCCATTTAAAGTTCTGTATATAATATTTGTTTCTCTTTATTCAAAGCTTTCTATTTATGGTATTCATCTTAAACATAAAGTCTTTGATTTTCTAATTCCTTATATTATGATTATAATTTATACTTAAATCATAGCTATTATTATATCATTTTTTCCTTCATTTTAAAACGAATTTTCTTTAAGTTCATCTATTTATGTTAATAATTATTTTATTTTATTAGATTGATTCTCCACCATATTTGTTAATCTATCATTGTCATCAATTAAAGATGTAATTTGATCAATTGGTAATTTTTTGTAAGCATCTAATTATTGTTCTAATTATTTATTCTTTTATTCCAAACTAATTATCTTTGTTTTATAATCTTATTATTCTAATTCTTTTATTTTTATTTATAATGTTTCATTCTCTTTTTTTAACTAATTTACTTATTTTGTCAGTCTCACCGTTTCTCGATCATTAGATAAACATTATGCAAACCCAGTTGGAGTTTCTTAACTTAACTACCTTGTCATTTAAAAAGGCGTTGGACACTTATTAGAATCACTTAAAACTCTAATCAGTTAGGATTTTTACATTATTGATAATTAAAATTTATAGATAGTTGTTATACTTATTAATTTAATTTTAAATAGGATTAATTATAAAATAAAATAAGTTAAATACAAACTTTTAAAATCTATTTTAGTTTTATATTGTTCAACTTGGTTTTAATTAGGCTAACCTTATTTTAACTAAAATATTGTTTTATTTGATGAATAATATATTCTAATCTTTATATTTAATTATTAAGATATTTTAGGTAGTAATAAATAAATTAAAAAAACAATATTAATATTATCACTTTATTGTACTAAAGTTCTAAAGCTAAGGAAGTTTAGTTTTTGCATCTATTTTTGTTAAATTCATTTTTAAGAATCTCCTCTTATATTTTTTTGTTGCAAAACCTATTTTTTAATAAAATCTTCTTAAATGAGGACAATTATCACCACAACGAGCATGAATTTATCTCATTTTTTTCATATACTCTCTAAATTCTTCAACAGATATTTATTCATTTCCTAATTAAATATTATAAAAATAATATTTACCTTGTTTTCCTAATTAATTTCTAATTTATCTCAAAATTTCTCCCATTTACCCATTTTTTGATTGCATTAATCTTTAATAAAGTTTATCTGATTAATCTTCTTCTGTTTAATCTTCATCCAAAGAATCTAAGGAATTATTAGATTATGCAGATGAAGGTCGAGGTTTTAATACTTCTTCATCAGAATCATGTTATTATACTTATTATTATTATTATTTTGTTGTTCTCTTTACTTAAAGTTGTTATTTAAGCATCACCCAATTTTTAATTTATTCTTACTTACTTTTTTCCAATCCCATATTACCTAATTACTCTAAAATCTAATCTAACAATGATTAAGATTAATCACTAAAATCAAAGATTCCTTCAGTCTAAATTTCTCTATCTTCTGTACCTAATTTTATTATTTTTACAGTTTTAGTTCCATTTGAAGATATTTAAGTTTCTTCTACAACGATATTACCATTTTTATCTTTATTAAATTTTTTTATTATTTTTTCAACCTTACCATCTTTTCCAATTCTAGTTTCTTCTATAATTTATTCTCCATTTTATCCTTTTTTAGTTCTAATAACAACTTTATTTCCATCAGCATCAATAGTTTCTATTTCTGTAATTTCAAGTCCATCTTTATCTTTATATTATTTTTTTTTTACTGTCATTTTACTTCCATCAGCATTAGTAGTTACTTCTTCAATAATATTATTTCCATCTTTATCTTTTATAACTCTTGTTTTAATTAATCTTTTATTTCCTTATTCATCTGTTATAATTTCTTCTTTAATTTCATTTCCATTTCTATCTTTATAAACCTTCCTTTATACAGTTTGTTATTATCCATTTTCCCCTTGTATAATTTCAACTTCAATAGGATGGCCATCCTTATCAATCTAAACTTGTTTTTGTGTGTTTGTAATTTTTCCATCTGCACCAACAATTTATTTTTAGACAATTTCTTTTCCATTTTAATCTTTCATTGTTTTGGTTATAATTTTTGCTCCTGTTTAAGGATCAATTGATTCTTCTTCAGTAATAATATTTCCATTTTTATCTTTATATTAACGTTGTTTAACAACAGTGACATTTCCATTTTAGTCCATGATTTCTGTTTCTACCGTATATGTACCATCAGGATTCTTTTTCTTTTTAGATGTTTTGATAGTAATAGTTCCATCAGGATTAATAGTTTCTTCTTCAATAATATCATTTCCATTTTCATCTTTCTTAATTTTAGTTCTTTTAATAATTTTATTTCCATTTTCATCTAACATAACTTCTTCTGTTATAGCAATTCCATTTTCCACAATCATTTTTTTCTCCACTTATTGTATTTTTCCATTTTTATCAATAATTTATTCTTAAATAATATCTTATCCAAATTGATTCTTTTTAATAGTAGCTATAGATTTATTTCCATTTGCATCAGTTCTTTCTTCTATAATAACTTAATTTCCATTAGCATCTTTAACTATTTTTCTTTTAACTTTTGTTACATTACCAAATTAATCAGTAATTTCTTCTTCTACAACCTCATTACCATCTTTATCTTTATATACTTTTTATTTTTTTGTTGTTTTATTACCCTATTCATCAATAGTGATTTCTTCAATAATATCATTACCATCTTTGTCTTTTGTTACTCTCTAAATTATTATTATATTATAAATACTTTAGCTACTTTTTGTTTTTTACCCTTTTCATCAACAAATTCTTCTTCAACATAATCATTTCCATTTTTATCTTTCTTTACTTTCATTTATTTAATCCTTATTTATTTTTTTCCATTCTCATCTATATATTCTTCTTATACTTCATATGTTTCTTCTCCATCTTTAGCTTAGACCTTCCTCACTTTTTTACCTGAACTGTCTTCAAACCATTCATTCAATTGTACTTAACGTCCATCCTTTGTAATAGGTTTTGTTGGAATCTTTATTTTAGCTCCTCCAACAGCAAATCCACCAAATTATTCTAAAAATTATTAAGTTTATTTAGATTATTAAATAATAATTGGCTTATCTCTAGCTCTTAATTCTTCACCTTATGCATTTACAACAACTTCTTCTTCTACTTCCATTTCTTCTTCTATCCATTCTCCTTATGTGTTTTACCTTTTAACAAGTTTCATGACCTTTCTAGTGATTATTTTTTCTCCAGGATTTAAATATTCAGGATCAAACAAAGGATCATAAAAAGGTACTTTTGCTAATTTTTATTTTCTTGTTAATTCATCTTTTTTGACTTATCTAGTTATTGCAGAAATATCAGATCCACAAATTTATTTAAATATAGGATCTTTTAATAAATCATCTACTACCATTAATTCTTTCATCTCTTATAAATTTAATTTTTCATTAAAATCAAACCTCAATAGATTATCTAATTAATTCAAAATCAATTTCTTTTAATCTTCACTTATATTAGAATTTTAAACAAATAATCTAAATCTTTCTAAACTTCTATTATACTCTTTCTCTAAACCTGCAACATTATCTATAAGATTTTTTATTCTGAATTTCATCTTTATATTATCTTCAACTAATTTTCTTATTTTTTCTGAATCTGTTTTATTAATTACAGCTTATTATTCATTATTTGCCTTTTCTTTTGATTTCAATTATTCCTATAATTTTCTACTTTCTAAATTTGCTTTAGTTAATTGATTGTTTATATTGCTCAATTATTGAATATATGCATCTTTTTCAATACCTAAATCTTTAACCTTTCTTTCTAATTATAAAATCTTGGATTCTCTTTCTGCTCCTTCTTTTCTATGTTACTACATTTTTTCTTAGAATTCAATTTCTATTTTCATTTTATCTGTCTAACTTGCCACTCCTTCCATATAAACTAATTATCCATTCTTCATTAATGCTCTACCTGCTTTAATATCTTATAATGCTTTTTCTTAAGCTTATTTCTATACTCCTCTTATACTATCCATAAGTGTGTTTTCTAAATTAAATATCTATTCTCTTTCTTTATTTTATTATTCCTCTATTTCTGCAGCCTCATCATCAATTTCATGTGTAATTCTTCTTTTTTTTCCTAGATCTTTCAACACTTCTTTTAAATTAGCTTATGCTTTTGATTCTCCAACAGCCATTAAATCAAGTTTTCTATTTTTTAAGAATTCAGCTATCTTTTAACTATCTTCATCTAAATCATCTTAAATATCCATTAATTCCTTTTGCTTTTTTATAAGATGATCTTGATTTCTAGCATTGTTCATATCTTCTCCAGTATCAGTCCATTTTTCTGCAAAAACTTTCTTAACCATCTTCTTAACTACAGGTTACAGTTACACTATTTAATGAGCCATTTTATTAGTTTCTCTTTCTTCAGATTAATCAACAGATTTTCTTCTTGCTTATATCATATTTTTCTATAAACTTTCAAGCATTTTATCAGGTTGTACCTCAAAATTAGTATTTATTCTATTTTATGAACAAATATACATACTTTAATATATAATGAACAATCAAATTCTAGCCATTATAAATTTTATTTAAAGCTTATCTCAATTCACTAAAGTGTGCAACTTCTAGCATTTCACTAATTTCATATAAAACTATCTAATATATTTCATGCATTGTTTTCATTAATTCCATTAATTTTGGTTTAGTAAGATCTTTAGATTATTTTTGTTTAAAATCATGATCCACTTTTGATAATAACTTATCTAATTTAGCTATTTTTTAAATATCCAAACCTCCAGCAAATTGATTATCAATATCTGAAAATCTAGCTTCAGCCATTAAAATAGATTATAAAATTATAAATATTATTATTTACTATGTCTAAACTATTTAAATACAAAAAAGTTGGAAACAGTATGATGGTAATAACAAAAGATTCTATTGAATTGATGGAACAATTAAGAACAGAACATTCTAATCTTTGCAAGTCCATATCTGAATTAGATATGAAAAGATAATTGATAGAGGATAAAATGAGAGAATTATCTATCAAGTTAAATTCCTTTTACTAACATAGTGATTAACCATATATCCCTAAGTTAATTTATAAATTTCCATGTGATTCCCAATAAGATTAAAGAACAATAGATGATGAAGAAGTAATCTTTCAAATTAATGACTATTAAGAATTCATTCCTGATTTTTAAGAAAATAATACAAAAACTAAAAAAGAATTATACAATTATTTTAGTTATAAATAAGATGTAAAAGATCTATTTAATGATCTTAATAATACAAATAATATTAAAAAACTTGCAGAAGAATTTGGAATTAAATCAAATAATATCAATAAAATGAAATAATAAATTAAGATAATTTAGAATTATTTAGAAAACTAATCATTTCCATCTTCATGGAATAATATTTATAATACAGAATTATTCGATAAATTAGAAATTTGATTTATGTATCATAACTAGTTATAAAATAATTATAATTCAATTTTTTCTATGTAAATCTATCTTCTCTCCCCATCTTTTCTCAAGTCTTTCTAAATTTGCAACAGTTTCATCATATTTTCTTTTTAATATTTGATATTCTTCATTTCTTTCTGATAATTCTCTTGATTTTCTATTCATTTCATTAGACAAACCATTAATTTTTTATTATAAACTTAAATTTTCTCTGGATAGATTTTCTAAAGCAATCTAAAGATCTTATTGTCTCAAAACTGATCCTACAAATTTATAAATTTAAATAAGTACTCCTACTATCATCTGTAATTTTCTTGTTTTATAATTCTCTCCTCATTTCCTCCAAATTTTAATGTAATTAATCTGTTTCTTCTTTTCTCTTTTTTAACATCTCACTTAAATGTTATTATTCTTATCTAGATTAATTTAATTCATTTTTATAATTAGCAATTGTAGCTTAATGCTAATTTAATAACATTCCTTATCTTAATAATTCTTCTTAAATATTAAAATTATTGCTTCTCACCTTTTCAATTTCTGATTTTAGAGATTCTATTTAATCATTTTTATTTTATAGTTCTACTTAGAGTTATTATTCACGTTAATCATAATCAAATGATGAAAGTGCATTTCTCTTATCTAACATTTTAATTTGTTATTCCATTGTTTATTTTAAGTCTATAATTTCTTATTCTTTAACTTATAAAAGTTCTTCTTATTATAACCTAACATTTTTTAATCTTCTTTCAAGATCATTTACATTTTCTTAACAAACTTTCTTTTAGACTTCATATTAATCTCTCATACCACCCATTTCTTCAATTAATTCATTTAATTATCTTTCTTTTTCTTATGTTTTTCTTGCTTATAATGATATCATCTCATTTAATTCTGTTACTTGATATTTCATTTCTGATTTTACAGCTTACATTTGTTTTTCAAGTTTTTCATATTCTACTCTAATTTGTTATTCATTTTATTTTAAACCATCAATTTGTTATAGTAATTATTATTATAATGATGTTTATTACTATAATTACTAATTCATTTAATCATACTATGTTTAAAGCTAATAATTTCTATCAGTAGATTTCTTTAATTCACTTTTTGTAAAGGCTAATTCTTAATTTAATGAATCAAGTTTTTTTTCAGTATTCCTCAATTCTTCTTATAATTTACCTTTTCTTAAATCAATTTATTTAAACTCATCTAAAAGTTTTTAATAATCTTATTTTGCCATCTAAACTTTTTCTTCTGTTCCCTTTAATAATTAATTTAAATTATTAATTTAATTTCTACATTCTCTTTCTTACTCATTTTTTTATTTAGATAAATTTGTTAATTCAATTTCTTTATTTTATAACCCATTCTTTAATTATTCATTTATTATTTCAAGATTATGGCATATTTAAATAGATTATTCTTCAGAAATACTCTTTTCTTTTAGAATTGATTTAATTTTATCTTCTAATTTTTAAATCATATCATTTTTGCTATCAATAACTTTAGAATCAACTTAATTATGAGCCATTTCAGCTTTTAAATTATCATTTTCTATTTATAATTAAAGTAATTTTAATTCCAACTATTCAGATTATTTGGTAGTACTAGAATGAATTGATTTAAGAATTAATGGTGACTTAGGAACTTCTTTTTAATTATTCTTTTCTGCTAATAATTACTTATATTTAATTTCTAATTAATCTAATTCATTTTAGAGTTATTAATTTTTCATTTTATAATTATTAATATCATCTACTTATACTCTATTATTAGTTTGTGTTGATAAATTCTTAAAACTTTCATATTAGATGCATTTATTTTTAAGTTCTTCATTTTCTTTTTAATTTATTTATAGACATTCAAATACTCTATTAAATTCTTTATTAGCTTAATTAGCCTTTTCTTCAGCTAATTATTTCTTTTTAATCTCTTCAGTTACTTTTTATTCTTATTCAATTAAATTTTTATTTAACTAATAATTATAATTATTATTATATTACTTTTTAATTCTCTTAAACTAATGCAGTCATTTTAGTTTATAATTATTCAAGAATATTTTTTAATTTATTATAATCTTCAGCCATTGTAGAAATTTTAGAATCATTATCAACAGGTTCATTATTAGAAATTTCTTCTAGTTTTCTAAAATTTGCTAAAATTTCAATCATTTTATCATTAATTTAATCTGGTACTTTATTATCACCCATCATTTTCTATATAGATGACATTAATTCTCTTAAAGCTCCAGAAATTCTAAATATTTCAGTTTATATCTTAGATTTTGATTATATAAGATGAATATTTTATGAAGATAATCTACTGTTACCAACAGTTGGATGATTATCTATTAATGGTGATTTTGTTTAAAATTATTAATAGTTTTCTTTAGAATCAATAAGAGTTGTTCCATCTTTTTTAGAAGTATTGCTTTTTCTTTCTGTTATTTATTCTTTATTTGTATCACTCTAAAAAGTTCCAGCAAAAGTCTTGTTATATTCATACTTATAAGTTTCATATTATGGTTTAAATTCATTCTAAGATTTAATGATTTCTTATTGATTATGTGGTTTAAAAATATCATTTGTTGATCCATTTTTAATACTAGGTTTGTATTGATAGGAATTATCTAATTTTTAAGGAGGAGAAGGTTAAATGATAACATTATTTTAACTTACTTATTTAGCATCAAATTAAGGTGATTACATATATGGTGATGGTCCATATTGCTAGATCTTTGCTTATGATTATGTTTTTGGGCAATAGATTTATTTATCTGGAGATTACATAGAAAAATTTCCCATATCTTTGGATACAGAGAATTGTCTATTCATTGCTGAAATTTGGGTTGGCTTCTATACACTTTTCATTATATGCTGTTAAATAACTTTATTTATTTTTCTGTTAAAATTAATATATTATTATTTTACTATTATTAAAGTAAATACTAAATTCCTACATTTTATTCTAATTTTATTATATGATTATATATATATATATATGATATTCGTATATAATATGAATTATTTTAAACCTATCAATAGATTCCAATATTGTTAATTAAAGAATTATAAATAATGATTTATGAATAATAGAAAACTTCTTAGAGTTTTGAGATCTTTCTAGAAAATGCAATTAGAATAGATCAATAAATATATATGGAAGACACATTATAAGCATTAGGTTAAACAATATCTTTAGCCAACTTAAAAGGTAATTTATATCCATTTGGATCATTTTGTAATGGATTTCAAGGGACTAATAGTGATTTAGATTGTGTGTTTATAACAGATTCAGATAGAGATGTTTAAACGATTTTAAGAAATCTTCGGTCTGCTGTGAAATAATACAATAAAATAAAATAGACACCTTAATTAAGGTTTGTTGATTTGATTTTATATGCAAAAGTAAATAACTTAATTTATAGTAAGGTACCATTAATTAAGATCCTAGACATTACTAATAATGTAGCTATTGACTTAAGTATTAATAATATAAATGGAGTATTAAATTCTAAGCTTTTAAATGAATATTCTTAAATGCATCCTAAAATTCA
Organism: Paramecium primaurelia; assembly: GCA_905182975.1. Taxonomy (NCBI): domain Eukaryota; phylum Ciliophora; class Oligohymenophorea; order Peniculida; family Parameciidae; genus Paramecium; species Paramecium primaurelia. The sequence goes on from CAJJDM010000001.1 coordinate 936,831, forward strand.
ATAGTTAGGATAATTATTAAAATTATGGGGAAAAAATTAACGTCTTATAGTAACTGGGTAATTAACATCTTATGCCATTTTATTAACAATGATCCATTTTCTATAATGTAAATACGATGTGCCATACTTATCAGATATTAACCTTACTAATGAATAGTTATCAGCCTTAGAAAATTTTGGTGTTCAGCCATTCTTTAATTTAGGAGTCAAACCTAATTTGGAAAGACTTTCAAATACAACACTATAATAATTATTATTTGAGTACTTTTAATATTATGAACCAAATGGAGAATTTGAAAAGAAATAAATTTGTGTTTCTATTCATTCTTTTTAAAGACCTCACAAAGATAATAAGAAAAGAACACTAAAAATTATTGATCCTATTGATCCAAGAATTGATCCAAGTAAAAATATCAAAAGTAGATGTTATCGAATACAATAACATTTTTTAAGAGCCAAAGAATTGATATCAAATCATTAAAATCAATTTCTATATCAATAATAGGCTGTTAAAAATGGAAATAATCGATAAGGATATTAATATTATGACAAAAGGGAAAAATAATATAAGAAAAAATAATTTAGAAAAAGACTTTAATGAGAATCTTAAGGTATGCATATAATAATAATATTAATAAAATTATACTTATAAATTATTATAGAGAAAAATATTCTATAATATTTTTATTATTATATAATTTGTATATTTATTTGATGGAATATAACTACAGCTAAGATTTTGAGGATTAATTGCTGAATTTAATAAATTAGAAAATACCTAATATTTTATACTTATCTTTAGATGCATTAGCAACGGCTTTAAAAATGACAAAATTAAAAGGCAATTTATATCCATTTGGTTCATTTTGTAATGGATTTGAAAGTGAAATTAAAGATTTAGATTGTGTATTCTTAACACCTTGTGATGATAAACCTACAAGTTTATTAAGGTAGGTTTAAGCAGGCATTAGAGCCTATAATGAACAAAATCTTATACCTTCATTAAAAATTAATGCATTTATATCTCATGCTAAGGTATGATCAAATATACTTAAAAGGTTCCGATTATTAAATTGGTTGATACTACAAATAATGTTGAAATAGATTTGAGTGTTAATAATATAAATGGTATTGTTAATTCAAAATTACTATATGAATATTCATAACTACATCCTAAAATCAAACAGATGGGACTATTATTAAAATTATGGGGTAAAAGAAATAGATTAATAAAAACTGGTTCTTTATCATCTTATGGAATGATTATCTTCATGATACACTTTTTATAAGAAAAATATAAAGTGCCTTATTTATCTGATTTTAAATTAACTGCATAACATTTAAAGAATTTAGAACAATTGGAAAACAACCCCTATTTTCGAATAGGTTTAAAAGTTGATTTACCTGAACTCACATAAACTTCTTTATAATAGTTATTGTATGAATTCTTCTCATATTATTAACCATAGGGTGAATTTTAATAAAAAAATATTTGTATATCAATTCATAGAATTCCTATATAAAATGTTCATCATAATTTTACCTTAAAGATTTAAGATCCAATTAATCTGAGATAAGATCCAAGTAAAAGGTTTGAATTGTAATGTTTAGAGTTTTAGAATGCTTTTCTAAAAGCTAAAAAATTGATTTAATAACATGATATACATGCATTTGATTATAATGATATTGCAAAGAATAAAGTAAAAAAGAATAATAAACTTCATTAATAATTTCAATAAAGTTGATTAAAAGTAGATTGTTTGATATATTATAAAAATTAAAATCTTGATATTTAATTAAAATTATTCATATTTTATAACTCCAGTTTATTATCATATGAAAGTTAAGATTTTCTACTTTTTTTTAATTCAATTTTCAATTCTGACTAAATTCTAAATGAATTGTAGATTGGTAATCCAGAAAGATCTCATAATATTCTGATATGCTGAAATATAAAAAGAAATCTTTTAAGATCATAGAAGCAGTTTCAAAGGATTCATAAAATTCATAAATATCTTTTATGATCTTGAATAGACAAGGTCCTACTAATTATGCAACCTTAATCAAAGTATTTAAAAAACATTTATACCTCATCAAATATCAAAAATAGAATTTTAATTATATAAAAACTATTTTTCAATTTCTTTTGATTTATTTAATTATTTGAATGTGAATCATTTAAGGTTTTTGATTCTTTCAATATTTAAAGATACTATAAAAAATTGAATTCTATTTAAAATGTAATAACAATATTTACCTCTTATTTGCTTCTAAAAATGTAAGCATTTCTTATTTTTTTCATATCTTAGATACCAAATATAATAGAAGGCTACACTTTCTGATTTTGGTCTACAAGATTTTTTATACTATTCATTGAATTTTTTTCTATCATTTAATCCAGAAAAAGTTGTTAAATATGGCTATAACATGTTTTTAAATGGTATTAAATCTTCAACATTTATTTCTTTTATGCTTAATGAACTTAAATAAATTATTTATGTTTCAACTGTAATTTTTTTATCTAATTTTATACATCTTCCATTCTTTTACTTGCTTTTTTGAATAAATATTTTCCATATCTATTTTCAACATACCTTCTCCAAAATCTACCTATGATAGCTATTATTTACTTTTTTTCATCTGTCAATTATATTATTAAAATATAAATATAATATTCTTAATATTGTAATTGACTTTTCTTTACATTTATTTTAATAGATGGTCAAATAATAATCATATTTTAATTACAATATCATACTATTAAGCTATCGTTTACCTCCATTTGTAATAATTCCTTTTTATTAAAACTTAGCTATTTAAATATTTCAATTTAATTATCAAAGGTTAAAATTTATATATTGTAATCATCATAATATATCTATTAAAATAAATTTTGTAATTGAACTTTTTCCTTAATGAACTATTTCTTAAAATATTTTTTTCGAAATATGTTATTTCTATCATTTTATTGAGTACTAGCATTCATTTAAAAAATCTTAATCACCAGATATATAATTATAATATTATTATATACATTGATTAGGATTCTAACTACCTGAATAAAGTTACATCAATTTTTACGAGTTTAAGCTAATAAATTTTGAATTTCCTCAGTACTACTGAATGTTTGCAAAAAAAAATATAGTATTATTTACCTTTCCAATTAAATTAATGATATTAAATTAATTACAAAGCCATCAAACATTAAAATACATATATAATCCCTAATTCCAAATCTGCCAATATCTAAGTATAATCTTTTTTTAATAAAGTTTCATGAAATATTTATAAATTCGATCATAATAATGTTTTTCATTCTCGAATTTAGGTCAAACACAAAATCAGCCAATTTTACTACCTCTATTGGATTATGTGTATTATTTTTATTAATATATTTATTCACAATCTTATTTAGATATTAATGAATATTTATTATCTATAAAATATATAATCAATTCTATGCTTGGTACTTAATAATTTATAGAATATTTATTTAAATATGGTATCCTTATTTATATTTTGAAGATGATATAATAATTGTTAATACTTTCATCATATGAATAAATTCAGAGAATAATTATTGATTTAATTGTTAAAGAGAATTATATATATTTCTTATCTTAGCATCTATTATTTTCATTTATTTATTATATCAATTTATTTGATTGCTACTAGTTTCCTTTTTTATTGATTAGTGTTAGTTATAAACCCAATCAAAATATCTTAAATTACTTTCATTAGATATAAAATAAGTATATTCTCTAATGACTTTTTGGTTTAGCATATTAAATTTAAATAATTTATCATAATGCATGAATATACAACAGTATCAAGTCTTGTTATTTTAATAGCAAAATCCAGAGTTAATCAAGGCTATTGATGGTATTCCAATCCCCGACATCACTCTTTCTTCACTCTCACAACAATCTTCTAGAGTCAATAAATTTCTGAAAAAAGAGGAATCTTTAATATCAGATAATATGATTTAATATTTAAAATAGACAAGGAAGATAGATAAAGAATAAAGAGATACTTAATAAATATAAAATTTATTTTTGAAATCATTAAGTCCATTTTAAAATAAAGAAAATACAAATTAGAATAAAATATTAAAGAATCTAAATATAACAAATTTATAATAAAACAACCTAGAATTAATAAAATTAGTTGAATCATAAAAACAAGAAATTTAATTAAAAATTTCTATTATTAACGACTTATAGTAATAAATTGAATAATTAACAATTGAATTATAAGAGAAAAAGGCTGAGTTATAATCAAATACAGAAATTCTTTAGTAATTAAATACTATAAATACTTAATAACAATAAATAATTGAAAATATCCCTTTTGAAAATTTTTATAAATAAAAGTTAAATTAACTATCAAATCATTAAGAAGGTGATTAAATTATTTAATTATATTCATAAATAAAAAATCTAGAATCTGAAATCAATAAAACAAGAACAACGTTTTCCTTTTTTTCTCCTAAAAATGAGACTTTAGAATATAAAGATTTACTGATAAAAAATAGAACATTCTATCCTGAATTGTTAAGTGAATAGGAAACAGTATCAACCTTATTTAATTTACTGAATAGGATTTCTAAAAGTTAAAGAATGATATCATTATTACAAAAGAATGTTGACTTTATTAAATTAATTAAATTTAAGCCTTTATAATAAAGCTAAAATAGAATTTCACATGTAAATAATATTAAGTCTTAAGAAAGAAATTCATCATAAAATGTAGAAAAATTAGGAAAATTATTGAAACCTTTATAAAAAAAATTTAATTGATTTTCATAATTTATTATCAAAATTAAATATTATGTTTCTTAAAGATTTCATTATAGATGATATTAATAAATAATTATAAGTGAATCAAGTTTATGGATAATCATAAGTTGATGATAATTAAATTTAAGTAAATCTATAATTTAAATAGAAAAGAAATTTTAAGGAGTAGTCATTATAAAAAATGATGCATACACAAAAAATTTAGGAACAAATGAAGCTTAATATGATATAAAAGAAGTTGATTTTAATTCTGTAAATTACTTCAATATATAGATAGATTCTATTTGATAATGAAAATGAAAATAAAAATTAACTACGATTCCAATTTTAGACAATTGATTCGACTAATTCATTGAATTAACCAGAAATAGTCGATTTTGAATAATGTAGAGCTTCCATTGAAGAAGGTTGTTAAGAGAGAGATTAGTAGTAATCATTAGAATAAGAAATTTCAAATTAAAATACAATTAGTGAAACTGAATAAGAGTAGGTTTAAAATGAAGAATTTGCATTAAAAACAGAGGTTTAAAATTTTGAAGTACTAAATTTTACAGAAATTTAAATTCCTGAATAAAATAAAGTTATTGCATCTAAACCATATTCAGATATAATAAGAAGTTTGGATTAGAGTGATTATATGGGTGAGTTTTTGATTACTCCTTTGAAATAGTTTGGGATGTTTTAATGTGTAATTATTAGGGAGAGTTTTGGTTTTAATAGTTTTAAACCAAAATATAAATTATATTGGTAAGAAAAAAAGTAGTTTTTGATATCTGCAAGGAAATAATTGAATAAACATAAATATAAATTATCATAAGATCCAGATTTTTCATCTAAATTTGATGCTGCTTTAATAGGAAAAGTAGAATAAAGCAAGTAATCAAAGGCAGATTATTTTCTATTTGATAATGGAATAAAAAAAAATAATTAAAAAAATTCAATTATCAATCCTAAACCAAGAATATAATTAGGAGGAGTGTTTTTTGAAATAAATTAAAGTAGTTAAAAATAACCTAGAAAAATGATGGTTTTATTAAAATAAAATGGAAATGAAAATTAAATAATAACATTTGAAAATAGATAACCAGTACTTAAAAAATAATTTGATTGTAATTTAAATAATTAAAAAAAATAGAAACAATTTACACTCTTGACTTTTTTGGAAGAGTTAAATAAGCATCTGTGAAAAATACATAATTAATTATGAAAAATGATACTAAAGATTTAATTTATTTTCAATTAGGAAAAGTTAATGATTAATAATTTAATTTAGATTTCATGAGTCCTTTTAGTCCCCTATTGGCATTTTAAGTTGCATTGACTATATTCGATTTTTAATCAAAATGATTTAATATTTATTTAATTATGTAAAAAATATATTTTCCTGGTGAATTAATAAAACATAAAAATGAATTATAAAGTGGAATTGGAACATATGTAAAAGATGATAAAATATATGCATCTATGTAAGGAAGTCTAACAATTAATGAATAACTAATATCAATATTCCCATCACATTAATAAGATCCTGAATTAAAAATAGGTTCAATCATAATAGGATAAGTTAATTGTATTAGAGAAGATAGAGTTTTTGTTAGAATTTTAAAAATTAATGGAGTAAAAGTTAATAATTACATTGAAGGTGTATTAAGGTATTGAATTAATATAAAAAATAGAAAATAAAACATAAGATTGCATGAAATTGATTTGTTGGAAATGAATAAATGTTATTTACCAGGGGATATTATAAAGGCTAGAATGATTTCATATGGAGATTCATTAAAATTGTATTTAAGTACAGCAGAAGATGAATTAGGAGTATTATTTGCTAAACACTAAGAAACATAGAAATTAATGATTCCATTATCATGGGATGAAATGCTATGTGTAGAAAGTGGTTTAAAAGAGAAAAGAAAAGTAGCTAAACCTAATTTCAATTAATTGGTCTGATTTGTCAATAATTTATATAATCGTTTAAATGTATCTAATCCTCATTTTTATTTTTTTGGTTTGCTTGAAAAGATCTTAACTTTCTATTCTCCAGATTTAGCTTCATGCATAATGTGTTAAGCATCTGTTTAAACTTACTTTTATGGTGGAGCTGTTGTGGTCGTTGTTGTTGTAACATCACTATTTAAATCAGCTCTATCTTAAACAACAGCTTTAACAATAGTTTAGATATTCATATTATTTTATCTCTCTAAAATAGTACCAGGTAAATATTTAGGGATACCAAATACTCTATTATATATATATATTTGTATTTACTTTCTGATTTTCTCTTATCTTGCTAGAGCAGTAATTATTAAATGACAAAATGCAGAGGAGCACCAATAAAGATTAACACCAGCTGGGAAAAAGATAACAACAGGAATTGAAAAGAAAGGTAAGAACCTTACATATCGATAATACTTAGCAAATGGAACAGTAGATTATGATTACATATTAGGATTCAAAGAGATGTTCCAAAATGTGAAAAATGAACTCATAATTGGCAATATTCCATAAGGATCATATTCACTTAAATCTTAAAACCTATTATTTAATACAATTTATACCATAAAAATCCTTGACTTTTTAATCCTTCATATTTATCTGGTAATGAACAGACATATCTTAATGATAAAAACCATGTGAATAGGAAAGGCATTTGTAATATGGATAATCCTGGAATAAGCATATTTATGTTATGCTTTCTTTTGAAAAGTTTAAATTATTTTTATGCTGCTCTACTAGCTTTGAAATCTTAAGCTCTCATTGCTCGTTAAATCATGTTTTAGAAGTTCTTACTCTCAGGCTCAATTAATTTCATACGACAAGCATTTAATTATGCAGAAAACATTAAAGGTGTAAAAGCAATCTTAATACCCATTGATATTGCTAAGATTCCCCATCCCATTCCCCAACTCTTTTTAATAAATATGCAATATTTACTAAATCATTTGCTATATATAATAGTAATTCTCTTGAGTATTCATCTAATGAATTATACATGTTGGTAGGAGTATATGCAGAGAATCTTGTAATTAAGTCTTCTACCATAATACTAGAAGGAGCAGTGATTCCTTATTAAACATTAGCAAAATCAAAGACACCTGTAGGTATTTTTGTTGAGAATTTGTATAACTTAAGTGTTCTTGATATCATAAATATAATTTTATCATTTTATAAACTTTTGTTTAACTTACCTTACAAAATATCAAGAACACTTTTATTCGAATATTCAACTTTTCATTTGTTTTAATCATTAATTAAGCAATTTGTATAACTCTTAGTTTTCAAAACATATAATGTAAATTAATGGTTTCATTTTAGTAATTAAATTAAAGATGATAAATAATTTAAAGTAAATGATCAAATAAATTTAAAGGAATGATATAGAATAAGAAAAGATATAAAACTAGATAGCTTTGTAGTTTTTGGAATGATAAATTAAAATTTGAATTGTTTTTTGATTTTATTGATCTACATTTAATTATGATTGTTGTAATAGTTATTTGTTATAGTTGCAATCATTCTCCTTACACTCTCAATCAGTTAATAAATTATATATAATATTAATATTAGAATATATTAAAATTCAAAATTAATGTAATATAGATCAAGTAAACCTCCTCAATCGGTGAAGAACTAACCGGGGTCATTCTTTCCAAAGCAACCTTATTCACCAGCAAAGTCACATATAGAGCACTTTGTGTCTGAAAATCCTACACCCAATTAACGAAAATAATAATAAGGTTATCCTCCAAGACAAAATTCGTTTAATATGTCTAGTGGGGAAAGTTTAGAATAATTTCATAGAAAGCGTTAAAATTCCAATTTTAGTTAAGAAAAGAAAGCAAAAAATTAACTGTTTAATATTTTATTCAATAATACAAAGCGTAATGATAGTTTTTGTAAAGACACTATGTAAGATATGATGATTTATATTTAGGAAGAAACAAAAAAGATAAAACTCATTTAATAATTAAGGATAAAACTGGTATCTTCCAAGTAAATAAAAGTTATCCTAAACTATGTAAAAAAAGCAATCAAATATTAACAACAGTATGGATGGATAATAGACAGTTGATATTAGTTTCGAAAACAATGTAATAAAAGGTTATTAGGATCATAGTGGTTTTTAGAGTGACACTACTAAACCTTCTGAAGAATACAATCCTAGATCAATTAAACTATTTGAAAAAGGCAAATAACTATTAAGAGAAAAACAAATTGATGAAGCAATTGAGTAAACAATTTATTGATAATGATAGTTAATTAAAAAAATGTGTAGAACTTGATACTAGATTATTAGAAGGCCATTATTTTTTAGGATTAGGCTATTTAGGAACTCAAATGTATTAAAAAGCAATTGCAGAATTCTAATATGTAATTTAAAAGGATGCAGTTCATCGCAAAAACATTTACCTCTTATTAGCTATTTCTCATAAAAAAATGAATGAAGTTGATTAAGCAATTTAAATACTCAATAAAGTGATAGTAATGTTTCCTAGATATTATGATGCTTACATTTATAGAGGGAAATTATATATCAAACTCAATCAAATTGATAAAGCTGAATAAGATTTTAATGTAGCCACTTAATTAAGTCCATAAAAAGGATTAGGTTATTTAGGTAAAGCTGATTGTTTAAGAATGTAATGCTAATATAAATAAGCTATCAAATTCTATTAAAAAGCCATTAATTGTGAATAAGCAGTTGGAAATGCAGCAATGTTAAAAAAGGCTATTACTTTATATGAAAGTTAATAATATGAAGAATGTGCAAAAGACTTAACAAAACTGTTAGAAACTGATCCAACAAATTCTGAAGCCTATTATTTCAAAGGATTAAGTAGATTGAAAATAAGTAATTTTATTTTTTTATTATAGAGAATGCAACTGAAGCATTACTATGTTTTGAATAAGCCATCAAACATAATAATTCTAAAAAAGCTGTTACTAAATCTTTGTATGAAATAGCTAAGATGAAAATTGAATAAAGAGATTTTTATGCAGCTTATCATACTTTGAATAGATCATCTATGTTAGATACAGAAAAAAGTTATTTAGAGAAATTTCGATTGTTTACTGAAGTAAATTAATCAATTTAAATAGGCTGTTATATTTTTAATGAAAAGAAAATTCTAAGAAAGTATGCTCAATTTTCAAGAAATCTAAAATAATCATTAATTAAATGATTTTTTAAAACCCTTATTTTATGCTTATAGAGCTTATGGAAATTTTTGTTTATCTAAACATTAAAAAGCATTAGATGATTACAAATATCTATTAGAAATTTAACCAGCTGAATCTAGTGTCCATTATAATAAATTTTTATGTGAAGGAATATTAAAAGTATAATCTGGGTTATTCACAGCAGGTATGGAGTTCTTTTAAAGAGCTTAGAAGATATTTTAAAAGAAAATGGAACCAACATTTTATTTGGCTGTTACTTATATTAATTAATCTTTCAAAAAAAAAAGTGATTAGTATAAAGATATTATCAAAGGACTAGAATTATTAGATAAAGCAAATAGTATGAATGATTAAAATGCTAATTTATATTATGTTCGTTCTATTGTTAAGTGTTTTTTAGGCTAAGTAAATGAAGCATTGATGGATATAGAAACAGCAATCTAAAAGTCAGAAGATAATGTTGCCAAATATTTCTATTTAAGAGGGATGATTTTTGGAATACTTAAACAATATAAACATTCTTTAAATGATTTTAGCATTTGTCTAACACTAGATGAAACATTTGCTGATGCTTACTTAAATAGAGCAAAATGTCATTTTTTAAGTGGAGATTCAAATTCTGCTTTCTCAGATTTATAATAATGTATTCAAATTTTATAAGATGATCCAAGAATGCATGTATGGGCTGGTAATTTTTTATTTGCAAATGCTGCTATTGAAGATGCCATTAAAGCTTATTCCAATAATAAAGATTTTAAAAATAATCCAAAATTATTATAATTATGTTCTGAATGCTATATGGTTTTAGGTGATCTTAATTTATGTTAAGAGGATATAAATAGAGTATATAAATTAACAAAAGAGAAGACTGCTGAGTTTGATAAGGATATGCTATAAGCTTTAAGATTAGTATTTAAAGATGATTAATAAATATATTATAATGAGGAAAGTGAAAATGAATAAATTGAATTTAAAAATAATCTAAATAAAGCAATTAATAGTTTAACTTAATTGTGTAGAGGAAATGGTAAATTGTTTCAATAATTTCATGTTTATATATTTCGAGGAGTCTTCTTATTTCATTTAGAAAAATATGAAGATGCTTTAAGAGACTTTTAAATGGCAAAAAGTCAAAAAGAACTTTCTATTACTGAAAAGAGATTAAAATAAAGGGGAAGTTAATCAGATATTTTTAATGATGAGGAATTTCATGAGTTAACTGAAGATGAAGAAGATGCTGATTTGTTAGAAATATTAGAAATAAAATTTAATGAATTAATTTGTTTAGTTATACTTAAGTAATACAAGAAAGCCAAAGAAAAATGCAAATAGTTAATTGAGAATATTAATGAAGCAAAGTAAGAGGGTTTATAAATTTTATTGATGCATATTGAATAAATTCTTATGAGAGATTAACAAAATATTGATTATTAAAGAGTTATATGTCTGTATGATGAACCTAAAGAGAATATTATTTGCTTTTAAGTACCTATTGTATTTGTAAATGGATTAAAAATACGTTTATCATTTAGTTTACCAAAATTGTCTCCTCCATCTTTATCCATAACATTTGATAGAAAACTAGTTTAAGATATTGGAGTATTAATTTAATAATTTATTATTTTAGCCTTTATCTGTTGAAAATAAACCAGAAGCTCCTTGGATAAGAAGAGAATAACAAGATGATATGATCATATTTACAGAAAATGTTTAATTAGTAGATGATATTAGATTAGAAACTGAAAAAGATGATGATCAAACATAACAACAATAATAAATGTTAGAAATTACTTAAATTAAAAATAATCTAATGTTAGATAAAGATATTGAAGAAAAATTATAAAGATTTTTCGATAAAAAAAATAAATAAAAATGATTTATTATATAATTAAATATATATAATTTTTACTGACTAGAAATATAATCTATTGGAAAATCATTTACTTTATTATTGTATTTCAAAATATGAAGGAGAATAGTATACATTTTTTATAGAATTTTAAATTATTTTGTTTTTTCAACTATTATTTAATCCTTTTATATAATAGTATATAATCTCTTTCTTTTTACTATAAATTTTCATATATTTTCTTTTGATTAGAATTGAATATCTATCTATTTATTTAACTCATATTCAATATTTTAGTAATTTAATTAGTATTAAGTCATTAATCTAATTAAAAATTTGTATTATTAGAGAGATTCAATCTAATATGTATTAATTTTTATCTATCATCTGTAAAATATAAATTTTCAATATTCAATAATGGTGTGACGAGTAGTCATTAAAAATTTTAAATTAAATTAAATCTTTTATACAAATAAAATGTCTTTGGTTTTGGAAAAGGCTGATTCATTCAGACACATTATTCGTATTTTGAACACAAACGTTGAAGGAAAATAAAGACTTGCTTATGGTATTAGAAGCATTAAAGGTATTGGAAGAAGATTTGCTATCTAAATTTGCAAGGTATTTAATGTTAATTTATTCATTCTATAGGTTCTCCGTCTTGATCTTACAAAGAGAGCTGGTGAATTGACTGATGATGAGGCTCACAAAATCACAGAAGTCATCAAATCACCAGAAGCTTATAACATTCCAAGATGGTTTTTGAATAGACAAAGAGATTTTAAGGATGGCAAAAATTATTAAGTCACAACAAATGAATTGGAAACCAAATTAAGAGAAGATTTAGAAAGAATGAAGAAAATCAAGTATTTCAATTAAATTATGTTAAGGTGTAATCGTGGTTTGAGACATCATTGGGGATTAAGAGTCAGAGGACAACATACTAAAACCACAGGAAGAGGAGGATAAACTCTTGGAGTTGAAAGAAAGAAGAAGTGATTAATATTTTATTAAGTACATTAAAAATAATAAATGGACTAATTATGGTTTAATGAATGGTATAACTTCTAATTTGTTTGTTAAAAAATTAATATTTCATAACATTTTTTAAAATCAAACTTTATATTTATTTTATTATTCAAATCTCATTAACTCTAAAATAAGTGCATTCTTTCTATCCTTAATAAATCACATAGTAATTTATTTAAAGATTTCTGGCAAGAAAATATTTAATATGATAAAAATAAGGTCTAAATATTTCAAATTTGCTAAACATAGTTCACTTTGAATGTAATAGATGAGATTATAATACAGCTGAATCACTCACTTTCAATAATTGTTAAATAAATAATCAAATTTCTATTTTAAGAATCAAACTATTCTTTTTTTCATTTTACAATAGAATTTGATTAATTTTATAAAAGTAAAATATTATTAGAAGATAGAAGTCATTTAATTTCAAATATATAAAATTACTCCATTACTAAATAATAATCAAACAATATTATGTTAAATGATTTAGGTAGCAAAATATTTATGAAGAATAATAATAATTATACAATTTTCAGAATTATGACATTTTTATATAGTTTAATATATTATAATTTTTGATGAACTTATAATCATATAACATATATATATATATTAATTATCTTTTAAAGTTATCCTTATAAATACAATAAAAGTTTTGAGATATTAAAATTGTTTCTAATTCTTTTTATTAGTTCTTTATATTCTGTTATCATAATTCAACTAATTTTAAAGAATTAAAGGTTTGGAAACAAAAGTTTTTTTGGCATTTCCATTTTATAATTAAATAGAATCTTATTGTTTCCTGTAATCTTAGAAGTTGAATTATTTTAAGAGGAATGATAATTGGTTAGTTTAGAAAGAGAAGTTAACTAATACTAAATATTTTAAATGAGATAACGATGATTTATGATTGCATTAATTAAAATAAACATAATTTATCAGAATTAAAGCTATCATCCCTGATCAGGGATATTAATTTAATATAATTAATAAATTTAATGACAGACACAGTTACATAATCTATTACAAGAAGAGAAAAAACATGGGCTGAATTAGCTGAAGAGGAAGATGAGTATTTGGAAGAATTATAAAATTAAGTTTAATTTTTAAATTATACTAAGAATAAAAATGAATAAAGTCAATTAGCGGGAAAATAATTAACTAACTTTTAGAAAAGAATGATCGAAAGAATACAAAAATATGATAAACTTATTGAAGTAGGTTTATATTAAGTTCCAGAGGATATAAGTAAAGAAGACATTTATATCGCTTTTAAACAATACCATATTAGAGATTGCTATTTCAGAAGATTAAACTGTTTCTTTTATTTACCAAAAGAATAATCCATTAAATTAGTAGAAGAGAGCAATCTAAGAATAACTATAAAAGGTGTGAATCTTTTGATAGTGATGCTACCATTAAAAAATTGATTGATATATAACATTTTCATATCTACTTAGTGATATCATATTAATTGTTCTAATTAACTATAACTAATAGATCCCGGTTTTCTTTCTATATAAAGTTCTGGTTGGGAAACCTTTTAAAACTATTTATAATCTGTGGGATAATCTAACACCTTTTGTATCAAATCTTAATAGCCTATTAATCCTTGTAAGATAAATGCATGCATTTATAACTATATATATATATTTAAACATTTACATCTTCTGGTAAAAGTTAGTCTTGTTTATCAAATTTAATAAATTAGAAATTCTATTTAATTTCTGTTATACTCAATCTCAAATACTATAATGTTGTCTTGTAAAAAGAATCTGATTCAAGTAGATGATTATTACATAACATTCCAATAATTGCATCTTTTTGGAAATCTATTTAAAATTAACAAATTATATACTATTTTTATTAGCTAATTTTAATGTTTTTTCAAAATGTCTCAAATATTTATCTTGATATTCTGAAATTGCTTAACAGAATCTTTTATAAGATTCACTTTTTCTATAGTTTTCAAAATCATTCAAATTGAATATATTTTCTGCTTTATTCTCTTTATCTAAAATTGTGGATAACTTATTTATTTTAATTGCCATATTTTTACCCATTAAAAATAGCAATTTATCTCTGATTTCAGTAGGGAATACTTTAAAACTAGCTAAATGTTAAGAAAATTTATATAGGAAACGACAGAAATTGATTTAACAGAATAAAATCTCGTTATTTTATTTAAACTCTAGTGTTATAGATTTTTATTTCTATAAAGGAGGAGTAGGTTACAATTATTCTTCAAAAGCATTTGTTTTAACTATTTTTTACGGTAAAAGTAATTAATTTTAACTTGAAGATCGCTATATTTATTCTTCAAGCTTTTTTTGATTTTCTTCATGTAATTTACGCTTATCCTCTATCTATTGAGGTTTGAAATCTCTGATTGCATTATCTTTAATGTTCTAACTTTGACTTCTTTTAATTTTCTTTACTTAAGAGTTTTCAGTTGGTAAAGTGATATTTTGAATTTGTTTTAAAGGTTTTCTTTTTTCAATTGGACTTAAATTTCTTGATTGCATTATAGTATGCTCTATCATATCCTTAACTCGCCATCTCTTAAATTCATCTATCTACAAACATTTACGGATGAAATCCTTTGATTCATCAGAGACCATAGGTGAAGAAGGTAGAACTAATTATTAATGTTAGATGTTGGAAATTAGAGCTGCTTCAGATGATGCATTATAAGGTGTTCTGCCTATCTCAATATCAATAAAGCATTACCATATAACATTTCAAAAAATACAATACCAATTGCCCAAACATCTCCTTTTTCAGTGTGTCCTTACTATCTCAAAGCTTAAGGAGACATATATAAAGGAGTTCCTACATTAAAATTTCTGCCTTATATTCTGGCTTCATAAGCAGGGACTGCAAATCCGAAATCAGCTAATTTTGGTTGATTATCATTGAGTAAAATGTTAGCTGGTTTTATATCTCTATGGATATAACCTTTCTTATTCATTTCATTTAATGCACTAACTACTGCTTACAATATTCTTATAGCTTCAGATTCATCTATTTTTCCTTTCTTTCTGATGTAATTGTTTAGATCACCCTGAATTATATATGAGACATTACCGAGTCACAAAATTCTGTTATGATATAAGTATTATTTTAGGTTTAAAATACATCATAGAGTTTCATAATATTTTTATGGTTAAAGGCTTTAAGTGCATTGATTTCATTTTTTAATAGCTGGGAATGAATTGATTGCTTCACCATCTTCATATCAATAACCTCAATTTTAAGTAATTATGTTACTTTAACAGCCACATTTTCTGCTGTGTTTTCATCTCTTCCTTTATAGACTCTACTACTAAATCCTCTTCCTATTTCTTCATTAATGGCATAGGAATAGTGATCAATTGCTTTCCTTGTTTCACTTCCTGCTTTATTATGAACTGATTTATATTACAAAATGATTACATTACGTCCTATAAGCAGATTGAGATGTGGCATAAGATGGCAAATGAGGGCGGGTTTAGAACATTATTTGAAAATAATTAAATTTCCTTATTAACGATTTTCTAAATAAATATAATCGAATTAATTATTATAAAAATACTATCTATATTTAAATCTCATATTAGAATAGAAATATTATAAAAATCAATTTTCATTAGAAGTAATCAACCTTTGTTTTTTTAAATGACTTTTTATTAAACAATCCTGAAGTATTAATTTCTTCATTTTTAATATTTTTTTATTACATTTATGGTAAAATATCTCCTAATTCAACATCTTTGTCTGCCAATTCTATTAATTTTTATTATAATATTCTATTTTTATCTTTTCCTATTTATCCAAATACTAAGACTTCTTTAACAAATTCTTATTAATTTTTGATTGTGCCTTCTTTAATATCTTTATCAATTTTCTATGCTAATTATTCTTCATGATTTAATTCTGCTTCACCTTCTTCTGACTCAGAAGTTTCTACCTTAAATTTATTTAAAAATGTGTCTTCAGTTTTAACAACTTCCCAATTACCAACCTTTACTACTAATTCTTTATCTACATTTTCAACAGGATTCTATTGATATTCTTCCCAAGCTTCTTCTTCATAATCTTCTAACATCAATCCCATAGGTTTTTCATAATTAATATTTCCTGTAATTGTATTTCTAAATCTTAATTTTCCAGTATCATCTTCTTTTTCCAATATCCATACTTTTCCTTCTGCAAAGAATCCCAATTAATCTGCTACTTTTGATTATTATTATTAATTTTCTCCTGTATATTCATTTTCAACATTTTAATGATAATTATGTTCCTCTTTTTTTTACTTCTTATTTTTATATCCTTTAGATGTCTCTGGTATTGAATCATAAGCTTTATTTTATTATTTATGTTCAATTCTTGCCTTCTTATTTAAATCTCTTAAATGATATTCCTTGTTTTTTTTGTGCTTAGCTGTATTCTCATGATCTTGAATAGCTGCTCTAGTATAAGGTATTAACATCTTGCAAACTTCACACCATTTCTTTCTTTCATTCATTATTTATCAAAATTTATTTATACTTATTATAATAATAATCGTTTTTGCAATATAATAAGAATGCCTCAGCTCTTTTATTAGATTTAACTATCATTTGTCATAATGATATTATTTGCCATTCTTCCTTCTTTTGCTCAATAACACAATACTATTTAGTTTGGAGAAGCGAATACACTAACAAATAATTAAGATTTAATTGAATTGGAAAATGAAAAGTAACAAAGGACTATCATAAAACCTTTAATAGATCCAAAAACATACAAATATATTGAATTGGAAAACAAGTTAAAAGTGTTGCTTATACATGATCCAAACTCAGAAATTGCTTCTGCTGCTCTTGATGTGTAAGTTGGATCTTGGAATGAACCAAGTGAATATCCAGGTTTAGCCCATTTTTGTGAACATATGTTGTTTGTTGGTTCTGTTAAATATCCTAGACCTGACTATTTTGATGAATTATTGGCAAAAGGTTCTGGAAGTTCTAATGCATATACTGATGCAACCAACACTAATTATTATTTTGAAATTACATCATAATACTTAGATAAAGCTTTAGATACATTTGCTCATTTTTTTATTGATCCTCTTTTTAATGAAGATTTAGTAGAAAGAGAGAAAAATGCAGTGAATTCAGAATATGAAATAGATGTATCTTCAGAAGATTGGAAAATATAAAATTTATTTACATTATTTGCTGATCCTAAACATCCTGCAAGTAGATTTAGTCTAGGCAATAATGAAGTATTTGAAAAGTAGGGTATTGAAAATGAATTGAAATCCTTTTTTGAATAATATTATTCTTCAAATATAATGAGTTTGGTTATATAGAGTAGAATTAGTTTGTAAGATATGGAATAATTAATAAAACCATTTAGACATATAAAAAATAAAAATCTATAGTCTCCACAATTTCCATCATTACCTTATTAATTTGGAATTCTATGTAAATATAAGACAGAAAAAGAATAATTAACATTAAATTGGCAATTAAAAGGAAGAGAGAAATTCATTCATTAAAAACCAATAGAATTTTTAGATTATATCATTTAAAATGGAAATTTAATAGATTATATGAAAGAGTAAAATTTAATTATTTCACTATCATCTTAAGTTCTTATGGAAGAATCTTCGTTTACAAATTATATGATGGAGATCGTTTTAACTGAAAAATCTTAAGAAAATGAAGAAGCTGTTGCTGAAATTACTAAAATTATATTCAATTACATCTAAAAATTAGAAGTATGGTTATCAGATGATGATTATATTAACTAATTATTCAAAGAACAAAGCAAGATTTCTAAATTGAATTTCAACTATTTAACTTAATAATTGGATACTTCTACTATAGCCAAAATTTTAAACAGATAAAAACCAAAGGAAGTATTATCCTCAGAATTCATTATTGATACTTTAGATAAGGAATTAATATTAGATTATATTGGATAATTAAAGAATACATAAAACTTAATCATTTTGATAGGCAACCATCAATATTCTTATACTAATGAAAAAGAAGATGATATCAAGAGTAATAAATAATTTTTATAGAATAAATTACTATTTGAAAAGAATAATTTATATAGACTTGTATATTCTAAACAGAAATTTGATGAACATTTTATTAATTTTATATCAAAATAAGATGAAAAATTATAAGATATATTTGAAAAACCTTAATAAAATGAATTTATTCCGGATAATGTTGAATTAATTTCATTATGTGAATCATCAGAATCTAAATTACCTAAAATAGTTCATTCTGATAAATTAAAGACTTTAGATTAATAAAGTAAATTAAATTTATTTTTGATGGCTGGTTAAGATCTTCATTAATATAGTGATGAGTAATGTTCATTAGAAGAACATAAATATTAAAAATAAAATCATTATCCAATTTTACTTAACAAAGAATAATAAGAATGGTGGAAGAGTTAAACTTCTTATAAATTACCTTTTATTTTTGGAGCTTTATAAATGAAATATCAAAAAACTTTAAGTTTAAGACAATTCACTTCATTAAGACTCTATAATTTTATGGCAAATGAAATCTTATCTAAGGAATTAAAATTACCTTTATCTTCTGGATATTCTTATGAATTAGATATGAATAAAAAGACTCAAATAAAGGTTTATGGATTCAGTGAGCATGTAAGAAATCTATTTAAGAAACTATGTTCATGTTTAAATCCATTTAGAGATAAATCCAAAAGTTTCCTTGAGCTTAATGAATCTAAAAGATTTGAAATAGCCAAATAATCATTATTATTGTCAATTAAGAATATGTATTAAGATAATTTATTTGAATAAGCTATTTAAATTTATTTGCCTTAGATATTATAAAAAGATTTTCATAATCCTACTAAAGTGATAGATTAGATTAATTTAATTACATAATCAGAAATGCTTTAAGATGTTAAAGACATTATGAATAACGTAAAATATTCAAGTTTGCTTATTGGTAATATTGATTAATCTGATGCATCTAAAATATCAGATGAAATTCAATCATGTTCTACTAATAAAGAAACTTCATCTGTTTAGGATAATCTTTAAGAAAAGGTAGCAATCATAAAGTTAAAAGGAAAACACATTATTGATTCTAGATTTATACAATCAGGTAATGATGATGACATTAATGGTGTTACCTTAAATTATTATTAAATTGGATAAAGAAAGTAAATGAATTAGGCATTTATGAAATTATTAGAACCAATTCTAAATTAATAAGCCTATAATTACTTACGTACTGATTTATAATTAGGGTATGTCGTAGCAGTTCAATTTAAAACAACAGCCTGTGTAGATGGAGCTTTGATATTAGTCTAAGGAAGTACAGAAATACCAATGAAAGTGAATCAAATAATTGATGATTTCTTAGATTAATTTTTAGTCTATTTAGAATAAATGAATAATAGAGGATTCCAACATCTTAAACATGGAGTAATAACTGAATTAAAAGAAAATCCTTAAAGTTTGAGTGAAGAAGGTGATCGTCTATGGAAGTATATTAGTGCTGGAACTATTGAATTTGAAGATAGATAAGTTGCAATTGAAGAAATAAGAAAAATATCAAAACAAGAATTAATTGAATTTTATAAAAATTCATTTATTAACAGCAAATCAAAATTAAGTTTATAATTATATGGGTATTAATTATTATTATTGCTATTAGTTAAGGTATGGTAACATAAATGATGAACTTAGAGACCTAGTCTGAGTTTAATGAATTTATATCTAATACAAAGCCTAAAGATGCTGAATTGTTTGATCCTCTTTAAGCATCTTATTATTAATGTGAGTTTGAAGCTACTTAAATTTGAGTAATTTGATATTTACAAATAAATTTAATCTACTCAGAATTTTTTTAATATTTATTATTTATATTGAAATAATATATATGTTACAACATGATAACTCATCAATATGATCATAGCTTTATTTTATTAAATGAAAATAGTTATTAATTATTAACTATTTTCTATTCATCAGTATTTTTAAACAGATTAAAATTTATCAAATTTTTTCAATTAATAATCAAAAATATTATGGATTAGCTTCTTAATATCAAATATAATACTAGGTCGTTACTATTCAAATCATCTCCATGTTCAAAATAATCTTTCTAAAGTGAAGATGATAGGGATACAGCACTTTCATCTGACTTCACTCCTAAACCCAAGCCAAAACCTTTATAAGGTTTAAATCCCATGGCATCTCCATTTGACAATGAAGATAGTGACAAAAGCAGTTAGAAAGGGGAATCAGTTCCAAAAACATTTAGTATTTATATTGATTTGAATATTAGTTCCAAAACTTTCACGTTTTAGTACTCAAAGAGTAATAACCATGAATGAAGGTGATAAAGATGAAGAACCAGAAGTTATTGAAAAAGAAATTAAATAATGTTCTAATATCTAATTACTATAACCAGATGATTAAAATAAAACTATAGAAGAACAATTTAGAAAAATTGAAGAGAAAATAAAAGTAAACCCAAAGTTAAAATAAATTAAATCTAAACCTATGTCAATGAGAAGTTTTAAAAACTTTGAATAATCAAAAGAGGATAAGTTAATGGACCATCCATTTCGTCATTTGATATTCGGTCCAAAAATAGATGAGTTAGTTTTTGAAAAACATTTAATTGTAACTTAAAGAGGTTTAATTTATTCGAGAAAATGTCTTAAAGGGCCTTCAGAATAATTTTTAGAAAAGAAAAAAGTAATTTTAAATAAAATTAACCCAAATAAAGTAAACACAATATTTCTTGATCTTGACGAAACTTTGATTCATGCTTGTAATTCAAGAGAAACACCTTCCGTTAAGTTGAAATAATAAAATGACGATGGATCTGAAATAGAAGTAAATATATAACTTAAATTAGGTGGGAATAAATGTAAGACCATACACAAATTACTTTTTACAAGAATTGGCTTAATTTTATACAATCTATATTTATACAGCTTCATCTTAATAGTATGCTTAAACTATTGTAAATTATCTTGATCCTCTAAAATAATATATAAGTGGAATCTTATCTAGATCTAATTGTATGGAAACAAAAAATGGATTTTTTATTAAAGACTTAAGAATTATAAAGGATTTAGATTTAAATAGAACTCTAATAATAGACAACCTGGTTCATTCTTTCGGTTTACAGGTTGAAAATGGAATTCCAATTTTAGAGTGGCATGATAATTAGGAAGATTTAGAACTCAAATATTTATTAGAATATTTGATAGAGGCTTCTGAAAAATAAAATTTGAAGGACTTCAATATAGCTCATTTGTAATTAGATAATTTATTAGATTATGTTATCAAGTAATGAAATTTATATCTTCATTTATAATCCTTCAAACTCGACATAAATATATGAATCAAAAATTCATCTAAATTTATATAAATGTGATAATTATTTAGATTCTCCTTATGTTCTTAATTAAATTTCCTCAATTTTGAAATCTTTAATAGTGCTGTCCTATGATAAATTACAAACATACTTGAGTAATAAAATCATAAGGGATGACTTCATCTTTAGTGTTAAAAATGTACATCATTCCTTGATCTTTTTTTGCTGCAAATATTAAATGACCTTAATCAAAGAGACTTTAAGTTTATAAATTGGTAGGTTGATTAATTGAGAGAATGAAATATCTCTTATTAGGAGTTACTACGGTCATTCGGAATAAAGGAATAAGCAAATTCTTCATATTTAATTTAAATATTGAATTGGTTTTATTTAATGTCTAGAAATTTTATGTGAAAAACTTAAATAAGTTTAATATATTAGGATGTATTTTTAAATCATAATAATTATTGGAAAAGAGAAAGTTTAAAAAAATTTGGAAATAAAATGAATGAAAGAATGATTTCAAAAAATTTTTTAATCTTTTATATTTTATTTAAATAAAAAATGGGTAGAAGACCAGCAAGATGCTATAGAGTTAGTAATGGTAAACCATTCCCCAAGTCCAGATATAACAGAGGTGTTCCAGATGCTAAAATTAAGATCTATGATGTAGGAAAAAAGAAGGCTAATGTTGAGGAATTCCCAGTATTTAATAATTAATATGAATTAGGCTGTCATTCACATTGTTTCAGATGAAAAGGAATAAATTTCATCAGAAGCCTTAGAAGCATGCAGAGTTGCCATCAATAAATACATGATTAAGAAAGTTGGAAAAGATGCATTCCATCTTAGATGCAGAGTTCATCCATGGCACGTACTCAGAATCAATAAAATGCTTTCATGTGCTGGTGCAGATAGACTTTAAACCGGTATGAGAGGAGCCTTTGGTAAACCAAATGGTTTATGTGCCAGAGTTAAAATTGGTAGCATTCTTTACTCTTTGAGATGCAAAGATGCTTCAATCAATCATGCTATGGAAGCATTGAGAAGAGGAAAGAATAAGTTCCCAGGAAGATAAAAGATTGTTGTCTCAGCCAAATGGGGTTTCACTAACTATTTCAGATCTGACTATCTCAAATATAAAGCTAATGTATTTAAATAATATAATATTTTAGGATGAATTATAATACTATGGTGTTCACGTTTAAAAATTGAGATAACATGGTCCATTGGAAAAATTGAAGATTTTCTAAGCCCTAAGAAAATGATTTGTTTAGAATAATCAAAAAATAAATATATTAAATTATTTTATTTGTATAATGTCCTGTTTGCAATTTCAAAATCCAAATATTGCAAAAAGTAATAATGGTATCATTATTAATTAAGAAAACTCAGGATCGTCCTCTATGATTAATTTTCGGGATTTAAATGTAATCTAAGTACCACTTAAATTACCCACTGCCAATTTAGGAGTAGTATCTTCATCAAGAACTCTTCTTCTTCTACTAGTAGCTCCATTAGGATTTATAATTTTAGCTGTAACAGCAAAACCATTACCTTTTTCTCCTGCTACTCCCAGTCTAACAGTGTATATTATTTAACCTTCACCTACAACAGTATCCAAAATAGGTAAATTGACTAGAGTTCCTTTTCCCTATAATTTTACATAACCTTTTTCTAATTTCCAATTCTTAAGATTTGAATCTAAAATTGTCAACCTAACCTTAAATCTTTGATTAAGGACTAAAGTTATTTTGTCTGTTGTCCATTAGCAATCATTTGCATTTTCACAATAATCAAGTTTAGATTCAATAGGAATAGCTAATGCAGGTGGATTGAGAGTTTTAGGTGGTACTTACAAACTTGTTATACTTGATTAAGAATAATCAATTGTAGCAGTCCAGTTTCTTTCATACATAATTTGTTCATTAAAATGTACATTAAAGTGGAAAGAGCATGTATAGATATTAGTATTTTCACCTTATTTACAGTTAGCAGTTGTCATATTAAATTAATCTAAGATTAATCTGGCTGTGGATGCTGATTCATGGAAGAATTTTAATTCTGTAAATTTGCCATCATTTATATCTAATGTTACCCATTAAGCTGGCCAACATCCTTGAAAATCATAACCAGGTATTTTAATTGTAGCTGAATAAGTAGTTGCTGTAGCACTTTCTACCAAGGAATCTTTATCATCAGGTATTGATTGCTCTAAACTATTTCCACAATCCACTTTATAACATGTTCCTTCAAGCCATCTGTAAGGATCTGAACAACTTGTGCAATCAAAAAAAGATGTGCATTTATCACATTTGGCTGTACAATTCTTATTGTAATATACAAGTATTTTAGTAATATAATATGCTCCTTCTGGATTTTCAGTCACAAAATCTTAAAATACCAAAGACATTAAAGATTAATTCTTAGTTTTTAAAGTTGAAGATGGAATTGTATATTTAATCTATAAATATTATATTTAAAATTACTGTTTTCCAATCATTAAGTAGGTCTTATATCAATACAGATTCATCATTAGGACATAAGTAGGCAGGATCAGTTTTTTAAGATGTTTAATTAAAAAAGTCGCTGTAATACGAGTATCCTGAAGCGAACCAACAATATCCACTTTTCTTATCATCAGTATTATCTGTATAACCAACAAATAATCCTGAACGAACACCTCTATTAGTTGTTGATTTTGTTAAATATTTAAATTCTATTGTTACATCCTATTCCATCTCAATCTCAAAAGGCATAGTTTGGAGACCACCTCCTATAGACTACTTGGCAATATTAACACAATAGTCATTTGTTGTTCCAGGACAGGGAACTGTTTTTGCAACATCATATTTTTCCCATAAGGTTGTGCTAATTTCCCCACCATTAAAATCATCTTAAAAGATAATGTGTTGAGCATATGACAACGATGTCAAGATTAATATTAGCATTTATATAAATAATAATTATGAAATCTAATAATTTTCTTATTCTGATTTAAACAACAAGATTTAAGACATCATTTATTCTATTTGAAAGTATTGATTTCAGCTTTAAATACTAACATCCATTGGCTTTTTTATTAGAAAATGAAATTATTGAATTCAATGTATCCCTTAAAAAATCATTCATTATCTATTGTTAAAAGTACTAAATCAAAAATAATTAAAAATCAAACTCAATATACACTTTAATTCTATTTAATCCATTAATTAATCTTTCAATAGATATGCATTTAATCAATTATATAAGAAATCAATTAGTAATACATCGAATACAAAGTCTTTCATCTTTAAATTAAATTTCTCCATATGAAGATCTATATATTCAAATATCATTAACAAAAATATGTATTATATAAATCAATAATCACAATTATCTCATGTTTAACAATCAAATACCCATAAAGAGTTCATTATTAATTGTATTATTGGTTGCAATATAGTATCAATTCTAAACTTGATTCTCACATGTAGTTAAAGGGGATATTGATTATTAAAATACTTAAAATATAATCATTTTTGAATTAGAAGCAAAATTATGTATAGAACAAGTTGTTCAATTTTTATTAATAAAGTAAGTTTATATTAATTTAAATGAGTCTCAGTTCTTATGAAATCGAGCTACCCGTGAATAAGGAATCACCTTATTAATAACTATATAGAGGGAGACATGATAATGACTT
Source organism: Paramecium primaurelia (assembly GCA_905182975.1). Classification (NCBI taxonomy): domain Eukaryota; phylum Ciliophora; class Oligohymenophorea; order Peniculida; family Parameciidae; genus Paramecium; species Paramecium primaurelia. The sequence goes on from CAJJDM010000001.1 coordinate 962,733, forward strand.
AATTTATATGTTACACATATTTCCAAAGCAAACATTAACTTCATAAATGTAGCAATAGATTTTTGAAAGGGCAGAAGAATTCAATTTTATATTTGAAAAACTGGATTTCGAGGATTTTATTTTAATATCCTATAAGGATAGTACTTTATGGACAAACTTAGAATAAAAAGTTAAAACAGAATCTCTAAAATCCTTCTATCTAAAATTATATTCATAATACTCGAAACTTAAAGGAATAATAGATTTTGATTAAGATTTTGTTTTTGTAAAAGAAGATGAAGTTTTTATTATTGATTATGGAATTAATCAACATGTAATGAAAAAGCATAAAGATCTAGAATATACTACAAAAACTAAATCTTATCTTTTTGGTTAACTAATTTTTAACCTCTTATGTAATCGAGATATTAGTGATAGATTATTATAGTGCACAGAACAATATTAAATAGATGCTATTATTCATTAAGCTGCTGAAAATTAAAAAATCAATAATGAAATTTTAGAATGCTTATTAAAACTGCTTAAATTAGATCCTAATTAAAGGCCCACTTTTGAAGAAGTTGGATAATGGAAATTGTTCTTTTCAAAAAAAGATATTTCAAAAGTTGCATCAAGTGTACTTGATTTCTCAAATATGAAAATTGGCACATAATCAAGTCGTTAAAATTAAACTTAAAGATCAGCAAGACCATAATCTTATGATTAGAAAGTTTTGAATACTGCACATAATCAATCAGTCAAAGCTGCAATCTAAAAATAAAGAAGATAAGTTCCATCAACAAATAAAGTATGCTCTTCTTATGTATTTGCATCTTAAATAATTACTAACAATATGAAAAATAAAAAGATTTAATAAAACTTTACTAACCTTGTATCAACTCAATAATCATTTTTTTAATAAACTGGTTAACATTTATACACTTCTGAAATGAATTAGAGTTCATATCCAAAAACTTAAAACCATTTTTTTGCTAAATAGCCTGATTAATACTAATAAACATCTCAAAAAAGTTTTAAGGAATCTAATAATAGTAATAATTAATAATTTTAATAACCATAATAATAACAAAGAATAGAAAAGAAGTCTCCATTTTTATTTGATGGATCGTAACCCCCAATATTGAGTATTACTAAGCCCTAAAATCCATAATCTATTGGTGGCTAAAATCGTAATTTAAATTAAGAGGCTAACTTTTTTACTAACAATAATTCAATTCCCTCAAATTATACATCTCCTAAATAAAATATCTATTAAAACTAAAATACATAATAACAATAATAATAATAACAATAATAATAATAATAATAATAATAATAATAATAATAATAATAATAATAATAATCTATTTCCAGTAATCCTCCAAAATAAATTCAATTTTTATAATAATAATAACAATAAGTTGTAGAAGATAATTAAAGTTTTCATTTCAAATCACTTCCATCAGAGGCATCTAGTTAAAATTAAAAATCATAAAAAGATGAAAAATAATAACCAAAGTTGAAAACGCCCTTTTAATTAGCATAAAATACTAATGAAGATGAAGTTGATGACATTAAATTACAACAAATTAATAGTGCAAATTAGAATTATAATAAAGATTAAATTTAAAATAATGAGAAGGATAAAAAGTAAGAATTTTTTAAAAAACCATAACAGGACAATAAATTAACTTCAAATTCAACATTTTCAAAAAAAGAAGAAGATTAAGTCATTGATACTTATCCAATAAACAATTTATAGAATTAAAAAGCCTAATCTATTAATGATATTGAAGAACCACCTATTATAAGACCAAATAAATCACTCCAATAAGAAGTCCCAAAATAATAGAAACCTACTATTTAGACTACTCAAAATCCAAAAGTTAATTAAGTAGATCTAAATTAAATTTTTAATGAATATGTGTAGAAGTAAAATGTTATGATTAATAAGATATTATTCGTATTTAGCGATTATTTAATATATAACAATTGCAGTAGCAGATTTAAATGAAAAACTTAGCATCCATGGATAAATTTGGATTGTACCATTATGCATTGTTTTTAAAGTAATTTGTTTGTGGACTAAATTTTAGAGAGCATATGAAATTAGAAAAATAATTGAAAAAGATATAGAGAAATAAAAAAATATTTTTGAACTAAAAGATTTTGTTAAATTTAAATCTTCACCTTAGTATGCACAGTTATTATAAAATGTTACAAAGTAGAATAATGTGATGGAAAAAGAGTTTACAGAGATGTTAGAGGCTGCATAAAAGAATCTAACTAAATTGGATTCAAATTCTTAGTAAAAAATGGCTGCCCTTCTTAACTTAGATATCAAAAAATCTATCAAAGAATAGGCTGAAAAATATCTATATACTTAAATTTACCCAAGAGTAAAGTCAGCTATAGGAAAATTAAGAGCAAAAACATTAACAAATAATAAATTTTCAGAATTAGATTGGATGCAAACAAGATTATTGAGTTTGTATTCAATTTTAATAATGGAATTAGATTTATACTAATGTGAATCCACTCTTTTTAATGAAGCAACTCTTATGAAATATAGAAAAATGTAAAATATTGATGAAATTGAATAATTTTGCAATTAAATAGAAAATACGATCAAGGAACTTCCAATATTCATAAAATGATTATAATATTGTTGTCAAATCATTTATTATGTAACTTACGATTAATCCCTTATTCTTTGAATCTTACTTGTTTTTTCATAGGAGAGTTAGTCTCAATATCAGAATCTTTTCTCTTTAAAATTGAAGTAGGAGTATAAGTTCTCAATTTCGTTGGACTATAGCTCTCAATTCCTATTATATAGTTGTGATCATCACGTATATCACTTATTTTTCTTCTCATTAATTTTGGTTTTTCTTTTTATATAGGTGCGTCAGAATATTTTCTTCTTGTTTTTGAATCTTATTATAGAGTAACTTGTTTAGAATATTCTATGCTCTTCTTTTTTTTGATTTCAACCTTTGCACTAGAATAAAAAGGAGAATGCGATCGACATTTTATTTATTAGGATACTTATGGACTTGGTGATTAGAAGTTAGGAGTTTAAACTTGATTCTATTTATTTTTACGTTTAAGAGAAGATTTCAATGTCATAAGAGGTTTTGATTTTTGCTTCTATTAGTTGATAGAGTTATTTTCTTGTTCATTCTCTTTTTCTATATTAAATTATGACAAAAATAGACTTTCTTCAGATGGAACTCTAACTAATGATTTTATTTCATTTTAATTTGGAATGAAAGGCTTGGTAGGAGACTGAAGCATAGCATTTGGTATTTCCATTTGAGTTAATTAGCTTGTGTTTATTATACTATCTAATTTAGGTTTGGACATTCCGTTCATATTTTTTTTGGAATTTAGTTAATCAAATTGAGTTTTATCGCTCATTTATTATTTATAAGAGCAATTATTTCCCATTTATGATTTTTTAATATTAATAATTTATTGATTTTTGTAAATTTTGTCGCATAATTGCTCTAACTTAAATAGAATGTATAAACCTGAGTTTTTTAGATTTCAATGATATATCAAAATTCTGTTTTTCATAAACTTTTTTCTAACAAATTCTTTCTTATTTTGCATTTAAATGTTATCAAGATAATAATAATTGCAAAATAATATAAATTAAAGTGATAAAAAGAGTCTAAAATTTAAGATTTAAAAAAAAATAGATATTTTAAGAAATATTATAAATAAACCTATCAAAAAGAAATTAAAAATATCTTATTTTTTGTTTGATAATTTAATAGATTGTTTTAGATTTCTATAATAGCTTTCTTAATTCTAATGTATTTTATGAGAATTATATTATATAATAAATCTATTAAATATTTTTCTGGTCATCCTTTGCCCTGTAAAACAAATACATAGATTTCAATGGAAAAACCTAGCTTTTATGTAATAATCTCTTGATCTAATATTTATTTGATTTAAATATTAATTAGAAATTGAATAAATTTGATTAAGAAATCATTTTATTAGTTGAATAACAAAATTAGAATAATTATAAAAAGTTTGTTGTTTTTTATAATATTTAATTCTGAAATCTTGAATTCATAATTTATTTATTTTTGCAATACTCATATTTATTAAAACTTTAATGATCTACTTTTTTATTAAGATCTTGTTTCCTAAAAATTTTGCCAGTATAATTAAAATTTTTTTTGTTTTAGAATTAAACTCCTCTGAAATATATGTCAATATTTAGTCCAATCAACAAATTTTAAGTTTTTGATTAGCATTTTAAATATTAGATAGCAGTAGAAAGATTAAAATAATATGAAACATATACCAATACTCCAATACAATATTTAAATAAATTCTGCACAATCAATAATTATAATTTAATTAATAAAATGCCAAAAATTGAAAATACTACAGGAATGCCAATTAATTTGATAATAGATGAATTAAAAAGTGATGATATCAGAAAAAGAATTCATTCAGTCAAAAATTTAGATTTGATTGCAAGTACTATAGGTCCTGAGAGAACTAAAAATGAATTAATTCCTTTCATTTAAGGTATACTCAAATATCATTTAGAATTGTTGGATGATGATGATGAAGTCTTGATTGAATTAGTTGAATCTCTATCTAAGAATTTTATTGAGCTTGTTGGTGGATAAGCATAAGTTTTACTACCTACCTTCGAAGCATTATGTAGAGTGGAAGATGCTTCAGTAAGGGAAAAAGTAATAAATGCTTAATATCGAGGCTGCTAATCAATTAAAGAAATGTTTTACTTTATTGCCTGATTAAAAAAAGACTGAAGAATTATCAATGGGGATTATAAAAAGATTGAATGATAGTGATTATTATTTGGCCAAGAATGCAGTTGTAATATTGGTGCCAGCAATTATTAATTAAGTATCATAGAACAATTAGAATGATTTGATTAACATTATACTTAAAATTTCTTAAGATCAAATTCCATAAGTTAGAAAATTTTCATCAATGTATTTTTAAGTATTTTGTAACATAATTATAGGATTTAGTAAAACATTTTCCAATAGTAAATGAAGCTTTGATTTAAAATACATTAAATTCATTCATAAAGGATGAATAAGATTTTATTAGAATGTATATAGTTGATGCATTGATTGCCTCAAGTAAAACTGCATTTTTTTAAAAACAATAAACTTTTGTTCTTAATATGTTTAAATAATTGGCAGAAGATCAATCTTGGAGAGTGAGATATTACTTCTGTGATAAATTAGCTGATGTATTCAACAATATTAATTTAATTAGATTGGAGATTCAGTGGGGAAAGATAGTTATCGAAAAAACTTTTAAAATTATCATCTAAAGTTTTTGTAAGATAATGAGCCTGAGATGAAGTCTATAGCAGCATTAAAAATAGAAAAAGTTAGTTCTTTTATGGACTCAGAAGAAATTATGAATAAATTGATTCCACTCTTGAAATCAATTCAATAGGATTAAAACCCATTTGTTCGAAGTATATTTTAGTTTATAAAATACATTTAGATTCTTTAGCTTCTTCTGTATTATCATTATCACCAATTATTGGTAAGAAAAATTCAAGTGAATAAATTTTACCAATTTTCTTAACTCTATTAAAAGATTAAGATTCTGAAGTTAGAATTACATTATTCAAAAAATTAAGTCTTATCACAAGTGTATTAGGAGTTGATTCTTTATCTTAAAGTGTTATACCAGCCTTGACAGAATTAGCTTAAGATAAAAATTGGAGAATTCGAGCATCTACAATAGAAGTACTTAGCTTCTTTGCCAGAGCAATAGGTCCAGAATTTTTATCAGATAAAGTTCTTAAGTTACTTATAGATTGGCTTGGTGATAAAGTTTATGCTGTCAGACAAACAGCAATTTAATAAACTGGTTTATTGATATAAATTCTTGGTATTCCATGGGCTGATAGAAATTTGTTAACTAAAATTTGGGGTTTTTAATCTATACAAAATTATCTTCAAAGACTAACAGTACTATTTACAATAACTGTATAATCAATATTATATTATAATTTAGCAAATAGCATCTTCATTAAATAATGAATACATATTGAAAACAATTCTTCCTCTTTTATAATAAATGTCAAAAGACTCAGTTGCTAATATCAGAAGCAATGTTTGCAAGACATCTATTTTATTAGCAAAAGAGAAAGGGGGAAATGTAGTTGAGCCATTGAAAAAAGTTTTATAATCTCTTTGTGATGATTAAGATGCAGAGGTTAAATATTAGGCAAAAAGTGCATTAGAATCATTATGAATTCAATAATAATGATTAATATATTAAATAAATAATTTCATCTTTGCAGATTTTAAATATTTAGAAAGAATGACAAAATATTGTTATTTTTTATGTATTTAATATTGTATGATTCATTATCAATATTATTTTTGAATACTGCTGCTTCCAACGGTTGATCTTGTTACAGTTCTCTTTTCAACAACTACTTCCTAATTATAATTAATATTATAAATATACTTTCTTTTATTATTTTTGAAGAGCTTCTAATTCTGCTTATGCCATCATCAATTATTCTTAACATTCATTATAATCATGATTAATCTTAATGAATTTCTATTTCCAAACTTCAATTTCAGAACTTAAGAAAGTAACCTTTTCTTAAACAACAGTAGTTCCTTATTCTTCCAAATATTAAATTCTTAAATGTAAATCCTCAATTTCATGATCTTTATTAGCTAACATTTATCTTAATTTTTCAATTTCAGTTTTCAATCTTAAAATTTCTTACTCTAAATCACTAATTTAGAATCTATATTAATTAAGTTTTGAACTATATTCTTTATCATTAAGAGCTAATTAATTTCTTAGATCTTCACATTCAGTAGTTCTTTGATATAATAAACTTTTCAAATTATTTACTTCCATTTCTAATTCTTTAATTCTTGATTAAGCATCTCTACTTTCACTAGCTGCTGATCTTAATTCTAGTGAAGTAATTCTATATTTTTCTAATTCATTATCTTTTTATTATATAATTAATTTAAGAGAACTTAATTCCATTGATAATTTACTATTTGCATCTTATAAATCTTAAATTTAATCTCTTAACATAGCTAATTCTTAATCTTTACTTCTGCATTGATTCTTCCAATTTTAAAGTTCTGTTTCTAATTATCTATATCTTGATTCACTAGAACTTGAACTAGTTTTTATGAGTAAGAGTTCTTAATCTTTTTGTTTTAATTAAGAATTCAAATTTGCATTTTACATCTATAATTCAGATATTTATCTTCTCAAATCACTTACATCTTATTAATTACTTAATCTTAATCTATTCAATTCATTTTCTAATTATGTAATAGATTCAGTATCTTTAACAATCTTTTCCTTTTCAATTACTTTCTCTACTATCTTTGTTTCTAATTATCTAGATTCAAGTTCAGTAATAACAGATTAAAGATACTCACATTCCAGTCTCCATGGAGCTTCTATTTCTTCTCTATTTACTACTACAATTTGCATATGTAATGGTGATGCTTAACAAGGATTGCATGGCTAATATTTTAATAGATAAATTTTACATTTATAGTGGGATAATTTGTAACTTATGCTGTTACAAAATTATTAGGAAATTGAACTCCTTACTGATTAAATGCTTAATTTCTTCCATCAAATACAAATTCTTCTTATTATACTTATTGACCAACATAAGGACCCTATAATAATTAATTCATCCATATTTTACTTATTACACTCCACTTGTATATACGAACTACTAAGAAATAGGTCTTGTTTATTAATATTCATTTCTTAATGTCTCTTATTGATCGATTCTTTATTAATTCAACATTAGATATTAAATTATTAATTTTTATTTACCTTAATTTTATTTTATATTTCTAATATAAATTGTGTAAATCAATGTAATTCAATCAAAGCAATTATACTATTTAGAATCATTATAAAACATGAAATCAGAAGCATTAGAAAAAGAGTTTCAGTTATACTACTTTTAAATTAATCCAAAATTCATTAAAATAAATTATATTAATTTAATAACTAAAGAAATAGAGGTTATCTATAAAAATGAAACATTTTAATATGTGAGTACAAATTCATTACTTATGGTTCTTAAGTTTATTCAATGGATTTTGTAATTTTGCCTTATAAAATTTGCTTCGAATTATATAAGTATTAAATATTATAATCATTGCTTAATTCTAATTTGTTCTAATAATTAAATTTATTTGATTAAGTCCTACTTTTCATTTATGTGTTTTTGTAATTCGTCCTTATAGGATTTTAATAATATTGAGGATCTTTGTATTATATTTTATAATTGGGAAATCGTTTATCTCTCTTTTTCTCTATTAGAAGTAACATTAATAGAATCAAAAGATTTTTTTTGCATTAGATCTTTTATATTGTTTCTCATCCTTGGCTTAATGCTACTTGATGTAGTGGAATTTAAGGAAGGAGTGCGAATGTCAGGTTTGAAAAGTAATTGTGATGATAATTAATTTGGAGTAGGAGCATATCCATTCAAATATTGTTAAGAAAAACTATCTTAGATTTAGAGTTATTATTAAGATTTTTATTGAACTAATTTTGAATATGGACTTGATTTTAACAACTATTGTAAACCTTGCGTTATAGCCTACTTTTTGTGATTTTGTTTAACTGTAATAGGAGTTATTAAATCCACTTAAGAATGATTTATCCTTCTATGTAGTGTAGTTTATATATTATTTCGTATCTCTGGGCTGATTGTAGATTTGCGTTGTTAATCTAAATATGGTTATTCTGCTTTTAGTAAAGAGTTCATTATAATAAAATATATTTAATAAAAACTTAAATCTCTAATTTAGATTATTTTATATTTTTATATAATATATCAATGATTCTAATATATAATGAAAGGCAATTAAAGATTTTATTCATTTTTATTAATAAGAAATCCTTATAGATTATTATTACTTTTGTCTAATTATCATTATAATATTCTTTTAGTTATACTTAATTATCATTAATTAATATTCATGATGTATTAACAATCATAAGTTCAAAAATATTATATATAAATTTTCAATATTTTAATAAAAACATATGCCTCGCTCAAGTAAAGTATCAAATCGATCCTTTTCTCATGGTAAATAAGGATAATTAAATGAACCAATCATTATTACATTATAAAGAGAGATTGATAATTACACTAGAAAAGTAGAAATTGAAAGAAGGTTTCATTTAACAGATACATAATTTTAGAAAACTCTTTAATTTAGAACAATAACATAGATAGTTACATGATGAAGTTAAAAATAAAGTATAATCTGTAAAAAAATTGAAAATGGATTCAATAAAAAAGGTTTTGAATAAAGATCAGGCAGAATCTAAAAGTCTATAATTTTAAATTGATTAAGTAATTAATTAAGCTAAATTTAGTTTGACAAAAAATTGTGTAAATCAGTGGCAAATATTGAAATTATGAAATCTAATATTGATATAATACGAAAAGAACGCAATCAATTATTATAAGCAATGAAGGAAATTGAGTAGTCTCATGAGTAAATTCATAATAGATTAATATCAACATAATCATAGGCATAAAGAAAGGTTCATGATGCTTGTAATAATTAGAATTATATTTAGAAATTACTTAATAATAAATGTTTGATTTGAAAACTAAGAATGAAATTGATAAAAGTGATTTTTAAGAAAAATTTGATAAATTAAAAGCTGAATTAAAAGATAAATAAGAAAAATAAAATGAAAAAGACAAAATATCAAAAACTAATAGACTCAAAGCAACAAATTATTCTACTTTTGATACAGGAACATTATTAAAAAGAAGATTATAAAGAATTATAGCTAATAATAAAGAAAAAGTTAAAATGATTGATACTTATTAAAGAAATATGAGAATTGTAGATGAAGCATTTAATTAAATTAAAGAAGCAACTGGATTAACTGATATAGAAGAAATTAAAAATAATTTTATTAAAAGTGAAGAATAAAACTATTCATTATGGACATATGTAGATGTACTAAACTAAGAAATAGATGCTCTAGAAGATACTAATGAAGAACTTAAAGAAAAATGTGAAATATAAGAAAAAGAAAATATTGAAAGATAAACAATTTTATTAGCAACACCAGATGGTGAAAGAAAGAGAAAATAAATTTAAAAGATTATTGATTAAAAGTAAAATAAATATTAATTATAAAAGATAAAATGAGATTGATGAATTTAGTAATAAATTATCTTAGATTTAACCAATTATAGAGAATATTTTATAAAAAATGATTAAGACTAAATTTAATCTTGATCCAACTAGAGTTTATACATTTTAAGGTGGATTTTAATTAAATGAATCTAATATTGATTAATATTTAGGTGATATTCTTAATTTTATTATTAGCTGAATTAGAAGGTTATATAAATATGTTAGTATTATATAAATCAAATAAAGTTAAAAAAGATGGATTAAATTAAAATAAATTTATAACTGGATTATTATTAGAAGAAATACCAACCAAAGAATTTAAATCAAAATAATAATTAAATTAATCATCTGTATTACCATCTTAAGGAAATGAAGAAGGTTCTGACATTTAAAAATTTTTAAATTATAAAGAATTTCATGAAATGGCTAAATAAGCTTTAAAAGAGGTTGAAGGATAAAGTATTTAATATATAATATTTAATGTAGATTTTACATCAACAAAGAAGAATAAAAAATGATTTTTCTATACATAAATATAACATCTACGTTAATATCATATCACATCATAAGTGGTTTTTGAATGTTATACATTTTATCGATCTCATTTTAGGTTATACTACTTGATGTATATTCAGAATTCTTTTATATAAGAAAATAATTACATTTAAGTCAGAGCGTGAACTATTTTACTTAATTACTGTAGTTTAAGTTACTATTTTTTATTGACTTTGTTATTTCACTAATGATTCATATTCTGCCTCTTTGATCATTAATTTTTCTTAACAAGCATGATAAATGTCATTTAATTCTTTAAACTTTGATTTCCAAATTTTGGCTTCTTCCTCATAGGTTTTGACAGACTAAGTAGTTGTGATCTCTTCACTCAATTAATCAACTTATTAATAGAGTTCATTTAATTCCATTTATAATTTTTATATAGTATCATCTTTTTGAATGCATAATTCATTGATATGTTATTTTTCAATTTAAAGTTGATTGATTTCAATTCTCAGTTTATCAAGTAAACTATCTTTTTAATTCATATTTGATTATAAGCTTAATATAGTTTATTCAAGAGAAGTCAACTTAATTTATAACTCAGATATTATTAATTAAGAAGCCTTATTTTCTGACTCTTTTATAAGTTAAATTATTACATGCATCTAAAGAATATTAATCAAGAGTCTATTTTAATTGTTATTTTAATTTAATTATGATTTCATCTTTTTCATTCAACTTAGTTAATTGATTTTGGAGTTCACATTTTAATGAAAAATTTTCTTATTTATATTTTTCTACTATTTCTTAAACTGATTTCAAATCTAATTATAAATTATCAATAGTTTATTAATATGTTCTAATTTTGAATTACATTTCTGATGTCAAAATAGTGGAATCACTTTTGTTTTGCTCTAAAATTATTTTAAATAAATTATACTGTTCACAAATTCTGCTTATTATATAGCATTTTATAACTGTTATTTCAGTAGAGTGATTTCTGCCTCTCTATCTTCTAATTAAGTTTTTACACTAAAGAGTTCAGTTTATAAGTCTATAATTGCTTAATTATCATTATCATTTGAGGCTCTTAATTCATAATTTTCAGGTTCAACAATTACTTAGGTTTTTGACTCTAGCATATTTTCAAGTCCTTTCATTCTTTTACTCCATATTTCTTCAAACTTTATTAGGTCAACAACCTGAATTGGATTATCGATAATTGTTTATGTAGTATGTATAGGTTCTACATGAGGGACATATACTGGAGGATAGTACTCAACAAAGGTTGGTTTTATAAGTTAAAAACTATTTTGTGATTTATGCGATATAGGAGCTTGAGGAGATGAAGTTACATAATTTCTTAATGATTTTGGACCTTCTATTCTAATTTATTAGGATTGTTGCTGGGACTATTATTGAAGAGGTACAATAATATTTCCTACAGATACTTATGATTCAAGCTAAAATATTTAATTATATTAGTACTTATTGAGGAACTGATCTAGTTGACACTTAATTAACTCTCACTGATCTAATCGATTGAAATTACTACTAAGCAACTATGCCTTATTAAGGAGGGGCACCTTATACTTGTAAAGTTTAAGTCTAATTGTTCTAGTAATAAAACTACTGTACTTATTAAGATGAAAGGTTTAACTACTATTGATTGGAAAAACTTGTTAGTTGTTAACAATTAGATTTCACATCTTATGTTATCTTAGATTATCCGATGATGTATGATGCTTTTTAATTTAAAGGTGAATTATTGAACATAAATAGGAGTAAATAAATTTATTTCTTATTTAAATTTCATATCCAATATTTTTATAAATAAAGATCAGTTTTTTCATAGGAATATTTTATATAGAATTAGTTATATATTTTAATAAAGTAAAATATATAACTAATTTATGTTTAAAGATAAAATATATGAATTTTTTAACATAATTATATAATTCAGAATTATTAAGATTAAATGAAATCTAAATATATTTGGATTATATATGAATGGAAAATATAATCAATCTTTTTGATTATTAATGACTAATAATTATATACTCTAGATAATATAAAACCAATTAAACTTTTTATCTGACTTAAATTATCAAAAAATAAGGATTATATGGATTAGATTAAAATCAAAATATGAAAACACATAATTTATTATTTAACAATCAGATTTTAGCAATAGTGTCATATATATATTTATATACTCTTAAATATTAAAGAATATTGAAATAGAAATGTGATTAATCACAATAATTATCATTAAAAATTAAAATTTTATATCTAATTTCTAAAACAAATGGCTTAGCCAACTCCAAGAATCATAAAAGAGACATAAAATTTAGCAAAGGATAAAGTTTAAGGTATTGAAGTGACTCCTGATCCTGCAAATTTCAAACATTTTTTTGTGATAATTGCAGGACCTCCCAATACTCCATATGAAGGTGGAGTTTTTGATGTTGAATTGCTATTACCTGATGATTATCCTATGGTATTTGATTAATTATATATTTAGTCCCCACCAAAATGTGTATTTAATACAAAGATCTATCATCCAAATATTGATAATTTAGGAAGAATTTGTTTGGATGTGTTAAAAGACAAATGGTCTCCTGCTCTTTAAATAAGATCAATTTTGCTATCTATTTAAGTTTTATTAAGTTCACCTAATCCTGTACTATAATTTTCTATAACTTAAGGATGATCCATTAAATAATGAAGCAGCCAATTTATGGAAAGCAAATGAAGGCTAAGCACTAATGAAAGCAAGAGATTACACATTGAAATATGCAAAAAAACATTGATATGTTTGATTTATTGGAAAATAAATATATATTTCATATTCTTTAATTTAATTGATTTTAATTTAAATATAAATATAATTTATTATATATAATTATAATATTAAAAAAATTATATATATATTCAATAATATAAGTTAATTATTGGAGGTATTTCGATCATTATTAAATTTATTGAATATGAATCATTAAAATTTCCTTCAAACAGCCCTCACTAGATTTAGAATGGCTGCTATAAATGAGAAGGTAAATTCAGATCAAGTAGTTACTATTTTACAAAGTTTAAATTATAATCAGTCATAGATTAATTCAATTGTTTCATAGATCACATCTGAAATAGGTATTAGCATCATCTAAATAGACATTAATTAGTTTCAATAATTGCTCTAACCCATAGAATAAGAAATCCCAATGTAAAAACTCACATCCGAATAAATTTATGCAATATATGCAGAATTTCGATAAGCCTTACATTTTTAGAACATAGAAAAGGTTAAGCAAATATTAAGTATGCAAATTAATTTGATTTAACTTAGCTACATATCAAAAGGATATTGATTTAGTGAATCGAATTGATCCATAGACTCGATAAATTTCAACATTTATAGCAATACAAGGTTCAGATGAAGATGTTGCATTACAATTATTAAAATACTTATGTGAATTAGGAGCAAATATAAATTATAAAGACAACCTAAAATAATCCATCCTTTTCTATGTTTGTAGAGATGGAAGGACAAAATTATTTGATTTTTTGATATCATAAGGAATCAATATTTCTGATACTGATTCATACGGATAAACTCCTTTATTTTATGCTTCTAGAGAAAATAGAATTGATATTATTTCAAAGTGATCTTTATATTTATATATTTAGATTTATTAAATTAGGCATTGATGTAGCACATTTAGATACATTATCTTGTTAGACAGCTTTATTTTATGCAGCAAGTAAAGGGCATTATGAGGCTTGTAAATTATTGATAGAAGTAAAAATTATCATAAAAATTAGGCTGGATGTCCTATTAACCATTAAGATAATAAAAAGAAAACAGCCCTTTATTTTGCTAAGCAATCTTAGAAAAAAGAAGTTATTGATTTGATTACAGCTAGTATGTAAAAACAAAAGGAAGATGTTCCTCAAAAAAAGGCAGAGAGTGCTAAAGGAGGTGAATAGAAATAGAATAAGAAAAAGTAAAAAGAAGTTCCAAAATAGTAATATAAAATTTTACATACTGATGACAAAGGATAACAAAGAGAATTAACAAATGAAGATTTTTAACAATTTTAAATTTAATATCCTGAAATTGCATCTCTTATTTTAAATGCAGATGAATTTATTGATGAAAATATGATTAATTAATGCAAAGAAGATGAAACTTGGGAAAAGTAGGCTAAAAAAATAATAGGTATATTTTGGTCTTTATGAATTAAAAGCATAAATTTGGAAAGCAAAAGGAGCCTACTTTTTCCATAAACCAGTTGATCAAGAGGAATTTCATATTACAGATTATTTTGATATTGTTAAAAAACCAATGGATTTTGGGACAATTAAAGTAAATATATATATAAAAACAATATAGAATAAATTAAATGTCAATGCATATAAAAACATTAGAGAATTTCATGCAGATATGTTATTAGTTTTTGATAATTGTGGACTTTATAATGGAACATAAAGTGCAATAGGATAAATTGGAGTCAATATTAGAAATGAGTATTTGAGTTTAATTGAATAGAATGGGTTAAATAAATATTTGTGAATTATTTATACATGTTTGGGTATGAAAATTTTTAAGGGAAAATTATAAAAATCAAAAATTGTTGATGTCTCAAGTTGAAACTTTTTATTTTCTCCTTTCACAAATCAAATCAAATAAAGATTTGCATTGGTAAGATCCTGGACCAGGAATTTATTCATTAAAAGTTTATTTTGGCCTGTCTCCAATTCCAAAGGATATCTTATTAAATCTTTAATTCAAAGTTAAAGCTTCTTTTGGATTATAGGTAACAAAAGATGCTTATTATTTTGGTAATACTTATTTATCACTAAATATATTTATATAATGATACATTATTTTTCCATATATGCTAAATTAAGGAGTTTTCGATAATAGTTTAAATTGATATTATCCAGGACCAGGTACATCTTAGCGTTCAATTTTAGCTAATTTATTTCCAAAAGAAAATGATTTTGTACTCTATAACGCCTTTAATTAATAGTCTCCAGGAGCAGGATTTAATCTATCTCTCCTCTCCAAGTCCAAAGGTTTAATAAGTTTTGTACCAAATCCAAAGGATGTTGACCTTTTTGTTTTTGTATCATTTAACAAGAGCATCTTAGGTGTTGATTCTCTAGAAACTGAAGGAAATCTTTTAGCTTTTGGAAAAGAATGTTGCTCATGGGTTTATAACAAAATGCTTGAACTTAATTAATTTGGTTCGCTGAATTATCCATTAAGTATTCTATTGGTACTTTTTAATTTTGAGTAAGACAAACTTCGATTGTGAAATTTGGCAGTATTCATAAAATGAATAATAATTTATTTAAGTTTTATCTCCTAAATTTAATATATAATCAACAATTCATTATTAATAAAAGCAGAATTCGTATTATATACAAAATACTTATTTAATATGAAATATAAAACTCAACTAATATATTTATCTGCTTATTATTCTAATATTTTAGCACTTTATTTTGCATGTAAGAATAATTCATGAACTTCTTATATATCCTATATGGCAATTTCATCTCTGCCTGAAGTTTAAGCTAATATATTGGCAGGAGTCAGCAATAGGATAGCAAATCTAAGTTCATATGTTATTATTAAATACCTTAAAGATGATTGATTACCAATGCTACTCAACTCTTACAATGCTTCTTCTGTTATCTTAAGACCTTCAGTATAGCCTCTAATTGCTAATATTTTAATGATGTCTTCTAAATTATATGGAGTAGTTCTTATAATCAATAATCTTAGTATAATAAATGTTATAATACCTGTCTAAGAGATCTACTGGTAACCCATGAGGACTGTTGATATCAGTACCTCTAATTTAAGAGTAACCTCTATTAGTAGCCAATACAACAATGGGAGCTAGAGTAGATTCTAAAGCTCTATTCAAGAATGTGAATGCTTCTATATCAAGCATGTGGCATTCATCAATAAACAAAACTCCAGGCACTAATTCTGCGACTCCTTAGTCTATATATTTGCTGACTACTTTATTAATTTCTCCTCTTAACTTGTCTGTAATGTCTGTTTTTTTCTTTTTATTCATTTGATTCATAAGAGATACGAAATCATGGCCTCCTTAAGGTTTTGCATTAGCAACATCTAAATCATGTAAAGTCACATCTTGGACAATCTCTTTCTTTTTATGAACATCTCCTTTAGGTAATGGAACATATTCTTCTGCCTCCAAATCATATTCACTATTATAAACATCACACCTTCCTACTCTTTTAACATTTCCACTATTAGCTTCTATATAAATGACATCACCAATAGTGACTTTTTCTCTTGTTAAATTTTCATGAATGGATGGATCTAATTTTAATGTTTTAGATCCTTTAGATGTTTTCAAAGTTATTACTACAGCTGATACTACCTTTCCATAACTAATTTATTGATTATATATCCATACCCTGTCTGATCATCCTTTTCTTCTGTTTTTAATTCAATAACTTCTCCTTCCCAAACTTCTTTAGTTTCCTTAATTCTTAAACCAATAGCTCTTCTAAAATTCTCCATAAGTATTTCTGTCTTCTTAACCTCAGCTGAATAAACTTCTGAGCCAACCATTGGGTAAAATGGAACTTTAGATCCTAATTCTTAGGCTATTGCTAATGCTATGGCTGTTTTTCCAGTTCCTGGTGGTCCTGCCATTAATAATGCTCTTCCTGCAAGTTTTTTAGATTTAACCATATCAACAAATATTCCTGCTGCCTTTTCATAATATTTGTTTTTTTTAATACCTCTCTTGCTATTTATTATCCAACCATACCAGATGCATTTTCTAATGCAGTTCCATCTTCCTACAATCCCAATCCTTTTATATGACTATGGTGTGCAATTCTTTAGGTTTTGGTAGTAGATTTCACTTCTTCTATCTACTATAATACTGAAATTATACTTTCATCATGTTTTTAAAAATTAATTTATTTATTAATTAATCACTCATCACTAATCAATTCTATAATATCTTAGATATGCATCTAATTTGATATGAACACATGTTTAAATGCTTATTAATCAAAATATGTATCATTTTCATCACTAATAACTTTAGAAAGTTTAAAGTTTTATATCAACTCTTGATAGATTGGCTTTACTGCTGGATGTTTTTCTATAAACTATTCACAAAGTATCCTATTTATATTAATAAATTCTCTATTTGTCACTCTTTATTATTTCTCTGGATCATAAAACTATTATTATTAATTAATTCACCTACATTAAGTACACTATCTATCATTTCTTTTAAACTGGCTTTCTTATAAATGAATACTCTTATGAAATGACAGAATTATTTGTAAGAGACTCTTTCATCAATATTTAGAGGACTCAAATCAAAACTTAATAATAATCTATCACCTATTATTGGTTTCTTTAAGATCTTAAAACCCTCCTTTAAAGATTCAATTGTCATTCCTTTAGTTTTATAAAGATGCCAAAATGAGTTTATTTTTGGACTGCTCTATAAATAATAATACTTTACTCAAATTTATAAAATTTCATAGGTTATGGTAATTCTGTTATTTATGAAGAATTGTCTTATGATTAAAATTGTATCATAGATCTCTTTAATGATTCTACACTATTATTAACTTAGTTTTTTTAAAAAGCAAATTTGGGAATCAATTCACATTTTGAACATTGAGGAGCTTCCTAACCAATAGATTGTCTAGTCCATCGATTTAAAATGTATGATTATGATGGAAATTTGATTTAAAGTTGAGTTGATGATCCTTCAACTAGATACCTTTGAATATCTTATTTTAAAGTATCTTCCATAGCCTTCATTTTAATTAATGCTTCTTAAGATTGTTCATTATCTAATTATAATTTAGCTATATAAATAGTTTCCAAACAACTAGATGGACCTTATGGTTTTCTTGCTTTTATGAGATGATCTGATGTATAATTACTTCTTTTAATCTAAAGACTAAATGCATAACATTCAACAAATACTTATTCACATTTAATTTCTTATGTAATATATTTTTATCCCATATCCCAATTGTTTTCCCTAATTGATAGGTTCCTTCTAGATACTCTGCTACATTAATTTATCCAGGAGGCTTTTAATATTTGTAGTTTTTATAAGGTAAATTAAACAAGTTGTAATATTCTGGAGGTCTTTCTGGTAAATCAGCTTATGTTTTAGGTCTATCTTATAAAGTAAGTAGAACTCTCTTTTCTGTAGGTTAGTTAGCACTTTATTTTTTTAATGGACTGCTTAAAGATTTCCTAAACTTACAATCTGAACTTGATGGAAATCTCTATCTAGTTTTTAATATTCTTCTAAAGTGATCATATTCTCCAGGCTAATCAAGGTGAAATCAACAAGTTACTGTTTTACTTTATCTAGTTGACTGTACAGTACTTGGGGTTTACACTATTGCAATCATTATTTGTTAATAAATATTATTATCTCAAGAAAATTTGTATAAATTTAATTATGAATATTGTTAAGACAATTAGATAAGTATTCTAATTTTCAAGAGTCAGATATTTTGTCTAATAAAAAGATCCAAGAATTAATGTTGATTATGCAGATTCAAAAGAAACTAAAATACCTAATGTTTGTTCAAATCCAGAAAAATTGAATGAAGAAAGTGAATATTGTAAGGTCACTGTGTAAGGAAAGGAAGTGAAATCATCTGAAAAGTATATTTTATTTTAATCATCTATTAGATTGAGAATTAAAGCAAAAGTGAAAAATTGTAAAGAAATTAATGGAATAATTGCATATATTTGATGCTGATTATATATATAATAAATTCATTAAAATACACCTTCCAAATAAATATTTTAATGGCTAATAACAAATATATTAGTAAAATATATTAGCAAATTATACCTTTTATTTTGAAGAGCATAAAAATCATTCAATTTAATAGAAATTTTTTTAAGGTTATTTTTATTCAATTTTATATTCTAATTTTCTCTCTCTTTTCTTTATACTTCTGTAAATAATTAAGATCTTATAAAAAGAATAAAAATATTATATAATATAGTATTATAATAATGAATGTCTTATATAATAGTACATTTGGATTACTAATTTTAAGTAGTATTTAAAAAATAAAGTAATTATTCACTTAATCATACTTTATGTCTAGAAAATAAAATAAATGAACAATTTATTTGATTAATTTAAAATAAAAAATGCAATAAAATAGTTATGGGTTGAATTTAGGAGTGGTTGGTACATAAAATATTAATATACCTACTTCTTAAGTTTTGAAATAAATTGCACAAAATAAACAATAGACATAGTAAAATAAATAAGTTTAGGATTAAGATCTAACAATAATTGCATAATAAACAGATCATCTTAGAAAAAGAATCTCAAATATTTTTCATTTACCAATTAAGCTTAAAAAAACTTAAAGTAATTAATAACTTTTAGTTAGACTTTATGATTGAAGATATTGGATTAAAGGTGGATTCTCTATTCAAAAAATCTCATCTAAATTAAAGTAATGTTGATTATCTTAGTGATCATATTAAAAGATTAGGAGATAGGATTAACTAAGAAATGAAAAAAAAATAAGAGTAATATCATTCTAGCATAAAAATTGATAATTTTAGAAATTTTTCATAAATTTAACAAGAGTTCTAAAAAAATAAATAAGTAAAATACTTCTAATAAACAAATTAGATTTATAATTCCTTTTATAAAACAGAATTAAAGACAATAATAAGATAAAAAGAAAAATTAATAGATATTCTTACTTCTTCAAATAGAACTGAAAAATTAGTTTCACATGAAATTTAACTAAATTAATATAATGAAGTAATTTTGTAAAAATTGTTTATTGAAAACCATTTATATTAAGCCCTGTTAAATTTTATAAAAAATAAGAATGATATCTCAATATATGAGAAACTTTTTAGAACATTAGAAGTGTTTGAAACAACACATAATGTAGAAATGAGATTATTAGCAGATTAATTTAAGAATATATCAAATACATTAAATTAATAACAAAAATGGTATATAAATTCAATTATAATATAGTGAAAACATAATTCGTAATACAGTAAAAAATTTAGAAAATGATATGTTTAAATAAATTGGTCACTTAGACATATAGAATTTAAATAGAAAATTCAAAGAGTTTTATCTTCCTTATTTATAAACTACTGAATTATATTAAATAGGATAGTTTTTTCCTAGTGGAATCCTCTTTTTATTGATGAGATGTGGTAAAGTTGGTGAAGCATAAAAAATTCTTTCTGGATTGATTTAAAGTGATTAAAGAATAGCTTAATAATTTTTAAGTTTTTTTGATTTATAAAAATAAGAAATTCTCAATCAAAATGATGTTGAAGAGAAATCAAGACAATAATGTTGTGATATATTATTACAATAATGTTATTGGTTATTATTAGATGTTAGTGATGCTTATGATGTATTTGAATAAACCTAATTTTAAAAAGATAGAGACTTTTATATATGGTTAACATTAAAAACTACTCATTGTTCTGATGAATTTGTAGTATATGAAAGATCTGATCAAGAATCAAAAAAAGCTTTTTTTCATTGGAAACTTATAGATCTTCATGAAACTATACCATAATCTACAGTAAGTCTTAGAATCAACATCATTTTATAAAGATATGATTACATTTTGAGTGAATTATATAAATACTAAAATCAATGTCTTTCATAGGTTGAATATTTTATATTAGATACAGTACTTACATCATTAAATATGAAAATATAAAAAAATGCAATAGCAGAAGAACAAAAGAAAAACATTATTGATAATCTTGTTAATTACACTTAAAATAAACTTCCTCTTGTTTCTTGTTTAATAATGAGTGTTAGTACCTATAATATTGAAGCTATTGCTAATTTATTATAAAAAACTAATCATGTTACATAAGTATTGATGGACAAAAATTTTAGAGAAAATTTAGAAGTAATATTTGGTAAAGATGAATTACTAAATATTACAAATGAGATGGTTCATTTATTCTTTGAAAAAAGTTTACATAATTCATTAAAAGAATTTTAATAACAATTAGAAAGATCATCTACAATGAATTAAATTAATGATTGTTAAACAGTCTTAATTTTAAAATTAGATGAAATGAGTATTTATTTGAAACAATTACTAAACTAATATTCTGAAACCCTTTTAGAAACAGCCATTTATTTATATCATGAAACATAGCTTGTATATATATTAAGTTGTGTAATTGTTAATTAATACTGTATTATAAAATTAGGATCTTAAATTGAAAAAAGACAATTATAAGCAAGAAATTTAGAAAATTTACATTCTAGAATCAAGAGTTGTGCAAAAGATTCTAGATAATATAATTATTTTTATCGATTCTATTTAATAGAAATATTTTAATAAACTTAATAATCAATGAGATAAGAATAAGTTAATTTAAATGAAATTAATCAAATTTTATCAAATGTTAATATACGAGAATTAACAAAAAATTTAATTGAGAACAAATAAATTCATTTAATTAAAATGGTATTTTGGTAAATTTTATAATTAATTGACTAAAAAAAATGCAATGAAAAATCTTACCTTATGTAAACAATTATTTATATTTAATAGTGAAAAAATAAAAGAATTGAATGAAACATTGCTAAAATTCCCAGAAAGTCAAGGTATTAAGATTTGCAGGGAAGATGTTCAATTTTCATAAATTGTTGTTGATATTTTGAATTCTTATTCAAAAGTGCTAAAGATGTATTGAGATCTGTTCTTCTGTGATTAAATTAATTATAAATCAGTTTTTTTTCATTTTTATTATGTTAGATTAAGTTAATAATCTATTATAATTTATAAAATTTGTAATTATAATCAGAGTATGCTCTCAAAAAGAAAGGTTTCATCTTAAAATTTAGAAGAATCATCTAACTCGATAGAACAATTATGCAATAAAATTCGTAAAGTGATTGTAAGTGAGGTAGGTGAAAAATATATCCAAAATCATTCTGAAAAGGACATTAAATAAAAAAGAACTAAACACAAATCTAAAAGAGAAGATGAATAATATATTATAGAAATAATTCAGAATGATCCTGTTGAAGTAGAAGAATAGCTTTCTTCAATTTAAGCAATATCTGAATCCTAATCATGGGTTGTTGAAGAACTATTTGATGAAATAAATAAGCTCAATTACCATTAAGAGATTGAATGAAGTTCTTTAATTAATTATGTTTAAATATATATTCGAATATTTGGGTTTTGTACACAGGTGTGTGCTATGCTTAAATTTAAAATTTGATTTAATATTTTTATCCAATTATTTATTATTAATTATGAAAAAATAAAGTAGGATCATTTATCTTTGAAAATAGTTGATTATATTTAATTTGAGTCTGAATTTTTTAATTCACTTATTATTCTATATAAAAATTCATTATAATCTTAAAATTCAATTTATAAATTGAAGTTTTTCTTAAAATATATAATTTGATTAAGCTAATAATTAAATTAGGTCTTATATAATAATTCTTCAGTTTTAGGTTAAATAAAATAGATATATTAATCAGATTTAATGAAATTAAAACTAATATTTTGAATTAAGTTACTTTGATAAATTGATTTGTTCATAAATGAATGCTGTTCTATTTTTTTTAATTATGAAAGACTTGAAAAAATTTAATATAAATTAATAACAACATATTTGGAGGTTTATATAATTTGCCTCTATTTTATGGATTGATTTGATCATATTTAAATTCTTATATATTATAAGTTCTCAAACTATATAGTATTATCTTTTTTATTAAATAAATGATATTAATTAAATTTCAAATATAAATACATGTCAAGTGAAGAGGAAGTACTTTATCTAGTATATTCTTTTAGAAAATGAAATAATTATAAGCACTTCCAA
Organism: Paramecium primaurelia; assembly: GCA_905182975.1. Taxonomy (NCBI): domain Eukaryota; phylum Ciliophora; class Oligohymenophorea; order Peniculida; family Parameciidae; genus Paramecium; species Paramecium primaurelia. Next base: position 986,331 of record CAJJDM010000001.1, read on the forward strand.
TTAGAAATTACTTGGATTAAACTGTAGTGCCCCTTTTATTATAGGCAATGACTGAAGTAGCAAAAGTGAGGTTAGTTTTTCTAATTATTAAGACCTCCTAATCCAATTGAATTTATTGCTAACTTTTTGCTATAGAATAATCCAGAAAAAGCATAAACAAGATAATAATGAGTGTTAGCGAACTGAAACTGATTTTATATAAACAAAATAAATAAATACTAAGATTTTATTATAAAGACAATTTCTTAAACTTTGAGTTTATTTTCAATTATTCAAGTAAATGTATTAGATTTTATTCAAATACTTTAATTTAACTTTGTTTTAAAATGAATATGTAAATTGATGAAAGAAGTAAAATAAAAATATGAATTCGTTTTAAAAACAATTTACTTCATTCAATAACCAAAGAATCCTTTAATCAATAAATAAATTTCATTTTTATATATTAATTGGATGTTAATTATAATTATTTACTTTAATTGATTATTATGACTTATTGTTATATGTTGTAATTTAAATACACATATATATGAATTAGCATTGATTTAAAAATTTTATTAATAAAAATATATAAATTTTATTTGTTAAATTAAATGATCCCTGATGAGAAATACGGAATTGTAATTAAAACAGGAACCACATTAAATGGAAATATTTTGATTAAAAAATATGAATAGGTTCCAAATATAATGGAAAAACATTTAATACCAAGGCCTATTTAAATTGTTTACATAGAATCAATTGAAGAGCCATGGCGTTAATTAGCTTTGGATTTGGAAAGAAAATATGTAGCATTAACTTTAGAGATGTAAAATAGAAAATTGAATGGATATTAAAAGACTGAAAATTGTTAGGTTACATAAAATGATGTAAATTAATAATGTGATGAAATAGAGATTGAAATAGAAAAACTAGAATAATAATTAAAGTATAATATTATTTTATTATAGATAAATGGATGAGGATTATAATGATAAAATGAAATTGTTGTAATAATTATAGGAATAAGAGACAAGAATTGAATCAACAAGTTATGATTAAGAACATTAACTAGAAGAAATGAAATAAAAGTTTAAAAAACTAAATGGATTAAACAGTGATCTTAATGAAAAGATTGTTATGTTAGAAGCAGAAAATGAAGCAATAAAAAAGATGTAAACAACAAGAAAGAGTATTGTAACAACAACTTCAACTAAAAATCAAATTCATGTTTTATGATTTTAACATATTTATTATATTTTATCATTATACTAAAATATTTTGAGAGATAAGAAGAAGAATTAATTTGTTAAAGTATAATAATAATAAATAAACTAAAAAGTATTATGCAGAAATATAATTATTAAAATTAACGAATTGCAGTTATTAATGGATTTCGTATAAAGTGAAGAGAGATATTAAAAATTAGAGAAAATAGGTGAAGGCACCTATGGATTAGTTTATAAGGCTAAAGATAATCAAACAGGAGAGATAGTGGCATTAAAAAAAATAAGAATGGATCATGAAGATGAAGGAGTTCCATCAACTGCCATTAGAGAAATTTCATTATTAAAAGAAGTAACAATTTATAAATATACCAGGTCTAACATCCTAATATTGTTCCTCTAAAAGATGTTGTTTATGATGAATCAAGATTGTATCTAATCTTTGATTTTGTCGATTTAGATTTAAAAAAGTACATGGAAAGTGTACCTTAGTTAGATAGAATTTAAGTGAAGAAATTTATACACTAAATGTTATAAGCTCTAAATTATTGCCATTAAAATAGAGTTATTCATAGAGATTTAAAGCCTTAAAATATTTTGGTTGACATAAAATAATAAAACACTCAAATAGCAGATTTTGGATTAGCAAGAGCATTTGGTTTACCTTTAAAAACTTACACTCATGAAGTTATAACATTATGGTATAGAGCCCCAGAAATTCTATTGGGATAAAGATAATATTCTACTCCTGTAGACATATGGTCTTTGGGTTGTATATTTGCTGAAATGGCCTAAAAACGTCCATTATTTTGTGGAGATTCTGAAATTGATTAGTTATTCAAGATATTTAAGATCATGGGAACTCCAAAAGAGTCTACATGGCCAGGTGTTAGTACTTTACCTGATTTCAAGAGTACTTTTCCAAGATGGCCAACTCCTACTAATCCAGCTGCTACATTAGGAAGGGATATTACAAATTTATGTCCATTAGGATTAGATCTACTTTCTAAGATGATTGTTTATGATCCTTATGCAAGAATAACAGCAGAAGAAGCTTTGAAGCATTCTTATTTTGACGATTTAAATAACTGATATGAAATTTTATTATAATAATATTAATGAGTAAATTATCGTAGGTTTTGAAATCTCACACGGATGTCAATGGTGTCACCCTTTTTGATCATATTAATAGCTTTATTAATGAAGTCTTGTAAAGCAATCATAAGGATATGAACTCAATCGAACTCTTATCAGATTTTACAAAAAAAAATAGATTTCTTTTCAAAAAATTGTCATCTGAAAGTGAAGTAAATAATCTTAAAGATAAAATCCCTGAATTTGCTGATTGGGTAAAGAGAGTTTCACAATTACTAAAAGTATAATGGCTATTGAATTGTAGGGTTAAACAGTTGCATAAATGCCTACTATTTTATAAGACTTTGTTGCATCCGCTAGATTATTAGAAGCTGCAGGTTATGGTTTTGGAGAGGAAGAAACCTACTAGATCCAATTAAGTATAAAATAATTAAGTGTAAATATGAATATATATTTTCAGATTGAAACAAATGCAACTGAAATGACATTTTTTGGAAAAATACTTTGTAGAAATTCTGATTATTATGTTGCCAGAGGAGTAGTACCTAAACTACCTACAGATTATTTAGCACCAAATGCTGAACCTAGAGGAGATGGTGTAAATTATTATACATTCTGGGTTACTAATGATAGTATTTCATATATTAATCAATAGTATTGACTGATTGGAATGAGTTACCACTAGTAACACCAGAATAAATTAAAGTAGCTAGAGAAATTAAATATGTTTGTACAGGAAATTTGAATCAAGAATTAAAAACTTATCCTCCTTTTCCTGGAAAAGAAAAGCATTATTTAAAAGCATAATTAGTAAGGATTTTACATTCTAATTTAATTGCACCAAAAGGACTTTATCAATAAAAAGAGGATAATCGTAAATTAATAAAATTATTTATTTAGCAAAGGAATTGGAATTTGTAGAAGAATTCAAAATCCCTGAATTTGCTGAATTGTAAAATCCAGATAGTTGGGTTCATGTTCCTGCATAAATTTTAAAATAAGGAAGAATAACATTATATACAGATGGATTATCTGAAGAAGCTAAAAATGCTTTACTTGAAGCTAATCCAGATCTTGATAGTGAAACAACAAGATTAAAAGGTATTGCTGAAGATCGTCCACTTGAACCATTTTATTAAACAAATTGGTTAATTAAAACTGTTGGAGATTAAATGATATATAATCCTAAAGATGATAATTCTGGAAATAATGT